>VONZ01003859.1:0-15708 GCA_012976165.1 Labeo catla | reverse complement strand
GAGAGAGAGAGATAGTGAGTGAGTGAGTATTTGAGTGTGTGTGTGTGAGAGAGTAAGTATTTAAGTGTGTTTGAGTGTGAGTAAATGAGTAACTATTTAAGATTGTGTGTGTGTGTGAGTATCTGAGTGTGTGTGAGTAAACGAGTGAGTATTTAAGCGTGTGTGTGTGTATGTGTGTTTACCAGATACGGGCGATTTGGAGCGCGGGACGCCAGAGTTTTTGTGTGCGGTTGTCTTGGGTGGGACTGACGGCCGTGATTTCTTACACTCTGAGAAGACAGACGGATGTGTTGTTAGTCAGATGGGAGCGTGTGAATGCTGTCTGTCTCTCATACACGTGTTCATCTCACCGTTAACGAAGGCGGCCGCTGCGGCCTTCCCTGCGTGTCCGATGGCAGCGTCGTCCTGAGCGTAACGAAACTTCTCCAAACCGCATGCCATGAAAACATCGTCATCACCGAAGAAATCCTGCAGACTCGTCAACTACAGACACACACATACAGAGACTCACTTCACTGCGTTGAGTTGACTTTACAGCAAACACTTAAAAAAAAATATTAAAAATTATATTTAAAAAATTTTGGAATACATATATTTTTATATAATAATTAATTATGATAGCAACTGGGACATTTCTGAAATAAAAAGAGCACTGGTTTTATGTATTTACTTTAAAAATAAACTAAAACTAAATAGAAATATTTTTAAGTATTTTTTAAATATAAAAAAATGAATAAAAAAAAAATTACTGAATTACTAAAATTACTAAAACTGTAAAATAAAATTAAAACTGAGAACATAAAAACAAAAGCAAAAACTTAAATGAAAATAAATTTAAGCTAAATAGAAATAAAAAACAAAAACTACTGAAAATGACAAAAAAAAATGTGTAAGTTAAAGTATTAAAATGACTAAAATCAAAAGTGAAATTAAAAAAAAATCAAAATAATTACAAGTATTTTTAAAAAACAAATTGAACTGGCGAAAACGTATGTTTACTAAACTACTAAAATTACTAAAACTTTAAAATAAAATGAAAACGGAAAACATAAAGCTAAAAGCTAATTCAAAAACTGAAATGAAAATAAATTTAAGCTAAATAGAAATATTTTAAAAACTACTGAAAATTATAAAAATAAACATTTAAAGTAAAGTATTAAAATGACTAAAATCAAAAGTAAATAATTTATTTAATAAATTAAATAAAAATAATTACTAAAATTACAAAATTACTAAACTACTAAAATTACTAAAACTTTAAAATTAAAATGAAAACCTGAATAATAATAAAAAAATGAAACTAAATTAAATAAAAATAATTGAAAGTATTTTTTAATATTAATAAAGAATTAAATTGGCAAAAACATAAAATTACTAAACTACTAAATAAAATAGCTAAAACTTCAAAATAAAATGAAAACCTGAATACTACTAATAAAAGCTAATTAAAAACTGAAATAAAACTACATTTAAGCTAAATATAAATATTTAAAAAACAAAAGCTACTGAAAATGACAAAAAACATTTAAGTTGAAGTATTAAAGTGACTTAAATGAAATGTGAAACAAAGTAAACGAAATAAAAATAATTAAAAGTATTTTTAAAAATACAAAAAGTGAATTAAATTAAAAACATAAAATTACTAAACTACTAAAATCACTAAAATTTTCAAATAAAAATCAAAACCTGAAAAATAATAATAAAAAGTTAATTAAAAAACTAAAATGAAACAAAATTTAAGATAAATAGAAATATATTTTAAAAAAATTACTGAAAGTGACAAAAAACATTTAAGTTGAAGGAAAAACATGACTCAGTCAAAGGTTAAATAAAATTAACTAAGTAAAAATAATGTAAAGTATTTTTTAAAATATTTCAAAAACAAATTAAATTGGCAAAAAAAAATTACTAAACTACTAAAATCATTAAAACTTTAAAATAAAAATAAAAACCTGAATAATAATAATAAAAGCTAATTAAAAAACTGAAATTAAGCTAAATAGGAATATTTAAAAAAAACAAAAACTACTCAAAATGACAAAAAAAAACAAACATTTAAGTTGAAGTATTAAATGATCAAAGGTAAAATAAAATAAGCTAAAATTAAAGGTATTTTTAAAAATTATTTTAAAAAAGGAATTTTTTGTCAAAGGACATTGACAAAACAACTAAAAAAATGGTATTAAAACTGAAAACTAAAGACTGAAATTAAATTGAAAACTGAAAAAAAGTCAAAAGCTAATTCAAAATATGAATATATATATATATATTTTTTTTTTTAATTTCAGTTTTAGTTATTTTAGTACAACTAAATTACATTGTAAATGTGACGTGGCATCGTTGCAGAGTGAAGAATTATGGGAAAATGACCAAGGAGCGAATCATGAGTGTAAGTGATCTGTCGTGGAGTTCAGATTCCTCATCATCGCTGGTCACATGACAACATAATTACAGCTATTAGCGTTTGATTGACAGTTGCCATGAGCGACCGACAGAAAATCACAGACGTGTGTTGTATTTCTGTACGGCAAGATCAGCTTGATTTGTGAACCTGGTTTCTGTCTGAGGGAAGCCTTGTGTGTCTGCAGCGAGAGGTGTTCGGCATACAGATGAAGCTCACGCTCACTGTACTGCTCACACATTCACTGAGGCCAACGGGGAAACGCAGGTTACCATGACAACCGGCCCGCAGACACACTCACCAGACTGACGGGAGGAGGCGGAGCCACATACACACACACACACACTCACTATTAGCCCGTCACAGTCAGACAGCAGTGTAATTTACTGTGAGACTCACTGCAGAAACTGCTGCGTATGATGCCGGTTAACGCTCACGCAGCTAAACCAGCTGCCTGTTTTAGTGTTTCATTTGGATTTTTGTTTTAAAGTTTGTATATATATATATTTTTTAAATAATTTTGTTTTTAATTTTGCATTATTTAGGTTTTATTTATTTTTTACATTTTACATTTTTGTTTAATTGTAAAACCTTTATTTGTTTATATTTATTTTATGTTTTTTTTACACTTTTGTTTTGTTTTAAAATTATTTATTTTATTTATAATTAATTATAATAAAAGTAATTTTTTTTTAAATTCTTTATTTTTTTAAGTGATTTATTTTAATTTTATATTTTTGTGTTGTTTTTAAATTATAAACTTTTACATTTGGTTGAAAATGTTTTGTTTTATTATAAAATGGTTTAATGTAACATTTTTCTGTTTGTTTTAAAATTATTAATTGAAATTTTACATTTTTGTATATTAAAATAATTGGTTTTAATTTTTTTGTCTTTATTTCAATATTAATTCAATATAATTTGTTTTATTATAAAAAGGGTTATTTTAATTTTATATTAGGTTTTTTAATATAAAACATAATATAAAATGAAAACAACCCTGTTTATAATAAAACTAAATTTTACACTTATGTTCTGTTTTAAAATTATTTTATTTATAAATAAATAATAACTCAAGTAATTTTTTTGTGATTTATTTTAAGTGATTTATTTTAATTTTATATTTTTATGTTTTGTTTTTAAATTATACATTTTACATTTTTATGTTTTAAAAAAACAATTTTGCATTTTGTATTTTTTTTTGTTTTGTTGCATTTTTGTTACATTTTAATATTATTTGTTTTATTATAAAACGGTTTAATATTTTTCAGTTTGTTTAAAAATGATTAATTTATATTAAATTTTTTTTTTTTGTCTTTATTTCAATATTATTTGTTTTATTATAAAAAGTTAATTTAAATTTCTTTTTAAATGCATTGTTTTATATTAAATAATTAATTTTAAAGTTACATTTTTTTAAATTTTTAAATTTTTTTAAATTTTTAGTTTTTGTTTTAAATTTATTTCAATTTTGCATTTTTGTTTAATTATTTCCAAAGTATTCTAATTTGACATGTTTCAGTGAATCACAGCATTAATGTAGTCTAGATTTGAGACAGATCCACTCGTGCTGAACGTCTCATTCATTATTCAGCGCGTCTCCGTCCATCAGTCGTCAGTCTCACGCCCGACCGCCCGCATTCTCTATAATCACTTCCGACTCTGTGTGTGTGAAACAGAAAATGAGACGCTGCTGTTCTGCAGTGATAATGTTCACGCTGCTCTTCTGCATCTGCTCAAAGCATTAATGAGCTCTAAATATGACCAGAAAGCATCAGTGTCTTGTGCACTATATTATAAGTCAGATGATGCTTTTTGTAAGAAACAGACTGAAATTTTAAAATGCAAGATTTTTTTTTAAATATTTGTATACACTGTTACACTTACAGTGAGATATATTAGGTACTGGGCATTAAATATATAAATAGTAAATGAAAAGGGTAAGTTAAGATGTAAGAAAAAATAGAAATTAATGATGGCAATAATGTTTACATTTATTAAATAATTATATGTACACTACCATGTACTTTAAATGTTTACAGAAGTCTCTTCTGCTCACCAAGCCTGCATTTATTTGCTTCAAAATACAGCAAAAGCAGTAAAATTGTGAAATATTTGTACTATTTAAAATTCCTGCTTTCTATCTGAATATATTTTAAAATGTAATTTATTTCTGTGATCAAACCTGAATTTTCAGCATCATTACTCCAGTCTTCAGTGTCACATGATCCTTCAGAAATCATTATTTATTATTATTATTATTATTATTATTATTGTTATTATTAGTATTAGTATTAGTATTATCAATTATATACATATATATAAAATTAAATTAAATATAAATTTAATAATACTAGAATTATTTCTGAAGGATCATGAAGAGATGATGCCAAACCTGAAAACATACAGCACTACCGAATTCTGCTACTAATTTATAGTGTTCTTTGTCTGTTTGATTACGTCATTAATTGATCTTTACCACACATCTCTGCCATATGTACATCAAGCTACTACTACATATATTGTAAAAATGTCAATTTGGTGTAAAGCTGCTTTGCAGCGATATGTATCGTGAAAAGCGCTATACAAATAAATTTGAATTGAGTTGAAAATTGAATCATGTGACACTGAAGACTGGAGTAATGATGCTGAAAATTCAGCTTTGAAATCACAGGATAAAATGTAATTTTAAAGTATATTTAAATAGAAAGCAGTTGTTTTAAATAGTACAAATATTTTAAAATGTTACTGTTTTGGCTGTACTTCAAATCAAATAAATGCAAAACATTAAAAATCCTAAAATTTTAACTTTGGGTAGTGACTTTTAATACTTGTTTAAATTGTACAATTTTTTTTATATATAAAATAAATATATGAAATTTAATTTGTTATTCACCTAAATGTTAATATTTATATAAATGTATTCATAAAAATATGAATAAAAAATATAAATAAATATATAAATACATTCAAATGTGAAACTTATACATATATTTCATATTTGTTTACATGTTAAAATTTTACATATATTAAATGAATAATATATAAAATTTATAAAATTTAATGTGTTTACCTAAATCTTCATAAAATTTCAATAACATTTCCAGATTTTTAAACGTATTTAATATTTGTCTATATTTAAAATTTGCAATCTATAAAGTAGTAATATATAAAATTTCATTTGCTTTTTCAGTCGCTTTTTCAATTTTAAAAAATGTCTCTATTTTTGTTTTCCGCAGAAGAAAGAAAATGATGAAAACATTATTATTATTATTATTATTGGGCAAAATAATTGTTATTGTTAATTAAATCTATTTCAAATAGTTTCCAGTAACTAAAATAAAATTACAAATATTAGATGAAAAAGCTTATATAAAATCTAGGAATGAAATAGGAAAATTTAAAAAGTACTAAAATTACTAAAACTACAACTGAAATAAATTAGACCTTTATATAAAAAACTACTTTTAAAATGAAAACTGACTATTGAAAATAAAATCTAATTTAAAACAACAATAAATACTATAATAGTATAAAAATAGTGCTAAAACACCACTCTGCTATTGATTCTGAGTCTCTTCAGGAAATGCAAACACTCCCAAAGTAATCAATGAACAGGCTGTATTACTAATAGACGACTATTGATCAGCCTGATTAACAAATTGACGTGTGGCTGTTTTGAGAGGATCAGCATCATTGAACCGTCCTGACTGATTAACAGTCGCACCTGTTTGCCGTCCAGCGTGTAGAGTCTCTTCACCACGCCGGAGTCCAGTTTGATGGCCTCGGTGATGTCGGCGAGCACCTGATCGAACGAGTGCGCCGTCTTCTTGTTGAGCAGGATCCTCACGGCCTTCCTGGGCTTGACGCCGCTCCGGATCACCGTCACCAGTTTGGGTTTGATGAAGTCCTTCGTCTCCCTCGATTCTCCGGCCGCGCGCTGAGGCCCCGGACGCACGGCTCCGCCCACTGGCGCCGCCCCCGCGATCAGCCCCGCCCCCGCCAGCCGCGAGCCCCAGTTGGGGTTGACGTTCTTGGTGTAGTCCACCTTCCTGTAGGGCTCGTTGGAGGCGCAGACGTAACTCTCACCTGCGGCAGGAACACGACGGGTTAGCGGAGATTCACAAACACTTCATCAGACTGAGCTCAAATAGTTACTGTAAGAATTTACGTTAATATTTCAGTAATTCAACAACACTTTCTCATGTTTACGCTTCTCTGATGCTGGTTAATAGTCACATATCATGCAGGTTAACAAATAGAACATTTAAGCTTTTTAGTATTTTATTTTGATTTTTTTTATTTTAAAATGGCATTTTCATGTTTTATTTTAAAAGTTTTTTTTTTTAGTTTGCTTCAAAAATTTTTCACATTTTTTAATGTAATTATTTGTTTAAATTAAACATTTTTGTTTTGTTTCAAAATGATTTAATTTAATATTTTTCTTTGGTTTAACATTATTTCTTACATTTTTGCTTTATTTTAACGTTATTTTTATTGTAAAGTCCTTTTTTTAATTTTACATTTTTGTTTGAATTTTAAATTATTTATTTTAATTTCACATTTTTATATTTTATTTATAAATTGTTTATTTAAATTACATTCCATTTTTTTCCCCCACATTATCTAACAAAGTGTAAACAAAAAATGAGACATTGCCTTGGCAACTAACAGGTAAAAAAACAGGTAAGTACTAAAATGACTAAAACTTAAATAAAATTACAGCTAAAGAGATTTTTTTTGAGCTTTTATTTTGAAATTTTAATTAGAAATATTGTTTTTTTTATTTTAATTTTAGCTTAAATTCATTTTACATGCTTTAAATTTAAAAATATGTTATATTTTAATTTCACATTTTTATATTATTCAACTAAAAAAATCTAAACAAAAATTAGAAATGTTTTCTTGGCAACTTAAATAGGTTTGAGTACTAAAATTACCAAAACTGAAATCAAGTGATGTTTTTTTTTTAATTTTATTTTTTTTATTTTTAATTATTATTATTATTATTATTATTATTATTATTATTTCATTTTAAATTATTTTAATTTGACATTTTTTATTTCTGAAATTATTTTCATTTACAAAATTTAAAAGACAATCAGAATTGTTTTCTTTGGCAACTAACTGAAATAGGTTTAAGTTGAAAAACTTAAAATGACTTAAACTCAAATAAAATTTGTAAAATTATTTTTGTTTTATTTTAGAATAATGTAACTAAAATAAATTACATTTTTATTATTTTTTTTTTTAAATTAATTAACAAAATGTAAAAAAAAATGAGAAAAGGTGCCTTGGCAACTAACAGAAATGGGTTTAAGTACTAAAATTACTAAAATTAAAACAGAAATAAAAATAAGATAAACAGAACTTTTGTTTTATTTTTAAATTACATTTTAATTTGACTTTTTTGTTTTCATTTTAAATTATTTTAATTATAATTAATTTCACATGTTTTGATTTTAAAATAATTTATTTTAATTTCACATTTTTTGTATTATTTAACTTTAAAAAATGTAACAAAAATTAGAAATGTTTCTAACTGAAATAGGTTTAAGTACTAAACTTACTATAACTGAAATAAAAATAAATTCAAGCTATATAGAAGTTTTTGTTTTTAATTTAATTAATTTGAACTGTTTTAATTAGACATTTTTCACTTTAAATGATTTGAATTTTACATAAATTTTTACATTAAATTATTTTAATTTTACACTTTTTATTTTTAAAATTATTTATTTTAGTTTAATTTACAAAAAAGACAGTCATAAATGTTTCATTACCAACTAACTGAAACAGGTTTAAGTTGAAGTACTAAAATGACTTAAACTGAAATAAAAATGAATTAAAGAATGTTTTATTTTAAAATTATTTTTGTTTTCTAAATTATTTAACTAAATTAGTATTTTTATTTTAATTATTTAAATTGGCAAACAGGGTTAAGTAGTAAAACTACTGAAACTAAAACTAATAAAAATAAAATAAAGCTATACCGAATTTTTTAAGTTTTATTTTTAAATGATGTTTTAATTTGACATTTTTGTCTTTATTTTAAATTATTTTTTTATTTAAATTAATTTTACATGTTTTTATTTTTTTTATTATTTATTTTAATACAAAAACATATATTATTTAACTTTAACAATGTAACAAAATGTTTAAGCTGAAGCTATATAGATTTTTTGTTTTTCATTTTAATTTTAACTGTTTTAATTTTTCACTTCAAATGATTTTAATTTTACATTAAATTATTGAAATTTTAACTTTTTATTTCTAAAATTATTTATTTTAGTTTAATTTACAAAATTTAAAAGACTATCAGAAATGTTTCCTTATCAACAACCTGAAATAGATTAATGAAATAAAAATGAATTAAAAATGAATTACAGCTGTATAGATGTTTTGTTTTTACAATTATTTTAATTTCACTGTTTTATTATTTTATTAATTACAAGATTTTCATTTACTCAAAAAACGCAGTTTTGGAAACCCTGCGAATCATTTAAAGTCATAAGAGTTTAATGGTTGCTAGGATGTTCTGTGTGGTTGCTAAGGTCGCAAAAAAGTCGGACCAGCGTCAAAAGCGTCTGCATCCATACGGATCAGCTGGAGCTCATCATCTGTGAAGCGAGTCTTAAGTGAAGATGCTGATTCAGTGATTGATCCTCTGCTGTCAGCAGGTTCATTTACTTGGACTGACCCCAGTCACCATAGTAACGCGACCCCGGGGTCAGAGCGGCACCAGTGCGTGGCAGGTGTGAGCGTGTGCATCTGCTTCTCGCCTTTAATACTGTAATCCAGCGGCTCACACGTAAACTCATCTCAGCGTCTGATTTATCGTCATCCAAAAATAAACTCGAGCAGCTGAACGTGTTTCTGCTGATTCACAGACGCACCTGTCACACATCTGGAACGCTCAAGATCACGTGAGGCTCCTTAAGGTCAAACACTCCAGATGTTTGAGTCAAATATGTGGTGTAAGACAGCGTGACGCTCCTGCACGTGTCGCGCCTTCACCTACAATACGCTGTGTTTAATGGAGTTTCTTCTGCATTTCTTTGATCAAAAATATAGAAAATACAGTAAAAAATGTGAAATATTGAGAAAGACAATTTACTGAAATTCTATTTAAACTTCTTCTTCTGAGACTAAATTATCAACTCTTACTCCTCCTAGAGTTTAAACTCTACAAACTCCAAACTCAACCCAGATCTTCAAACTGAAGTTTGTTGCTGTATCTTTTCTAACTTATGGTTTTCCTAAAATTGAAGATTAAAAATCATAAAAATCCCATAGACTTACATTGACGGAATGTTCAAATGAGCCAAAACTATTCAAACTCCAACTGACAAAATTCAAATCTAAACTCCCAGAATCCTTTGAGACTCAATCAAACTTCCCTTCTATGTACTGTATTTATAATCCATTCAAACTCATTCAAACTAACTTGTTAATCATGCTAACAACATACTAGTAGCATGCTAGTGACTTGGTAATCATGTTAGAATCGTGCTAATAATGTGCTAGTAACTTGCAAATCATGCTAACAACATGCTTATCATGCTAGCAACATGTTAGTAACTTGATAATCATGCTAGAATCATGCTAGCGATATGCTAATCATGATAGAATCATGCTAATAATGTGCTAGTAACTTGCAAATCATGCTAACAACATGCTATTAACATGCTAATCATGTTAGAATTGTGGTAGCAACATGCTAGTAACTTGCTAATCGTGCTAGTAGCATGGTACACATTGCTAACAACACGCTAGTAACATGCTAATCATGCTAGCAGCATGCTAGTAACTTACTAATCATGTTAGAATCATGCTAGCAACTTGCTAGTAACTTGCTAATCATCCTAAAACATGTTAGTAACATACTAATCATGCTAGCAGCATGCTAGCAACTTGCTAATCATGTTACAATTATGCTAGCAACATGTTAGTAACTTGCTAATCATGCTAACAACATGCTAGTAACATGCAAATCATGTTAGAAACATGTTTATCAAGTTAGAAGTGTGGTAGCAACATGCTAGTAACTTGTTAAACATGCTAACAACATGCTAATCATGCTATAAACATGCTAGCAACATGCTAGTAACATGCAAATCATGTTAGAAACATGTTAATCAAGTTAATTGTGGTAGCAACATGCTAGTAACTTGCTAATCATGCCAGCAGAATGCTAATAACTTGTTAATCATGTTATAATCATGCTACCAACATGCTAGTAACATGCAAGTCATGCTAGAAACATGTTAGTCATGTTAGAAGTGTGGTAGCAACATGCTAGTAACTTGTTAAACATGCTAACAACATGCTAATCATGCTATAAACATGCTAGCAACACGCTAGTAACATGCAAATCCTGCTAGAAACATGTTAATCATGTTAGAATTGCGGTAGCAACATACTAGTAACTTGTTAATCATGCTAGTATAATGCTAAACATGCTAACAACATGCTAGTAACATGCTAATCAGGCTAGAAGCATGCTAATCATGCTAGCAACATGCTAGTAAAATGTTAAACATGCTATCAAAATGGTAGTAACATTTTAATCAAGTTATAATCAGGCTAGTAACATGCTAATCCTGCTAGCAACATGCTTCCTGCTAGCAGCATAGCTTGCTAATAATCCTAGAACCATGCTAGCAACATGCTAGTAACTTGCTAACCATTATAACAACATGCTAGTTAAATGTAATTCATGTTAGTAACATGCTAACAACATGCTATCTATCTCTCTATGTTTCTGTCTACCTGAGACTGTATTACCTTCAAAACATTCAAATTTTAACCTTTTAAAACTGCTTTAAACTTCAAACTTTTTCAGACTGAAAACCATCAAACTTAAAACTTTCAAAAACTTCTTAAACTCTTTACATTTTTTTTTAACTTTTCAAACTTTCAGTGTTCTCAAGCCAGCTTAAAGTTTGTCTTGACAAACTTTTTATCTAGTTGTAATTTTAAACAGCTGTTTTCTATGTGAATATCTGTTAAAATGTAATTTATTTCTGTGATCAAATCTGAATTTTCAGCATCATTACATCATTACTTCAGTGTCACATGATCCTTCAGAAATCATTCTAATATTCTATTTTGCTGCTCCGCAAACATTTGTGCTGCTTGTTACAACTTAAAAGTCCTTCAGTAGGGACATACAGAGGGTTTTCTGCTTCAGATTGTCCTGATCTGACCACAGATGTGACTGATCTCTCAAACACACGTCTGTCAGATGTCCTGCAGGAACTGCTGGTAAGAGCACGAGCTCAAACGCTTGATGCTATTGATCGTGTGCCGCTGTAATGGATGTGGACTCGTATTCAGAGCTAATGACTGATCAATCAGAGCGACTGCAGCACTGTGTGTGTGTGTGTCGTTCACTAATGAATCATTCATCTGAAGTGACTGAGCGTTCACAACCTGAGCTTAAATCATTCAGACTCGCTCAAACGATTAACACAAGTGTTCATGAAAACACGAGCAGCTCACATTTCACCACAAAAAAAAACATGGAAGCTGACGTTTGATTTTTTTGATGGAAGATGCAAAATAAATTATATTGTGTTTCGCATAAACATAATTCCTGTATGTAGTCAATTTTTATGCACCATCACAAATTCCATGACTATTTTCTGCAAAGTCATCGTTGCAAGTTATTGCAATGCATTTGGACATTTTTGAGGGTTTTTTATTTGTAATTTAGCATTTGTTCATTTACAGTAATGATAATGATATATTTTTCCATTGCAGTGATTATAATTGGAGGTAAATGTGCTTAATTGTCATAATGGGACAAACTGTATTTAAGGTAAGAATATTATTATTATTATTATTATTATTATTATTTTTATTTTTTTTTATTTATTTATTTATTTATTTTTTTGTGGCAATGTTGGCTAATGGTCACATGCCATGCAGGCAAATAAAATATTTCAATTTTTAGTAAGTGTTTTGATTGCTTTTTTAAAAAAAAGTAATTAATTATTATTATTTATTTATTTATTTTTACATTTTTATGTTTTTGTTTTAAATTATTTATTTAAATGTTATATATGTTTTATTCATTTTAAAAATATTTATTATGATTTTATATTTTTATGTTTTGTTTTAAAATTATTTACTTTATTTTACTTTTTTATTTAAAAAAATATATTTTTTTTATGTATTTCAAAAATATTATAATTTTACACTTTTATGTGTATGTTTATGTTTTTTTGTTTTAAAATTATTTACTTTAATTTTCTTATTTCGAAAACATTTATTTTAATTTTACGCTTTTGTTTTAAAATTATTTATTTACATTTTCTATATTTTTTATTTATTTAACAAAATTATAATTTTAAACTTATGTTTGGTTTTAAAATTATTAATTTTACATTTTTAATTAAAAAATATTTGTTTTAATTTTACATTTTTGTTTTAAACTATTTTAAATTTTATGTTTTTTATTTATTTTAAAAATATTTATTACAAGTTCACATTTTTATGTTTTGTTTTAAAATTTATTTTATTTATTGTTTTCTCATTTCACATAAAACAGAAACATGACCCCAACACGTTCTCCTCCAGATTCAGTGCGCTGCTAAAATTCATTTTTAGATGATAACTGGTCATTAGCTGGGTATTGCAGTCCAGTGACTCATCAGTACTTATTGTCTCTTATAATAAATTGCTTTTGATGGGTTGGGATGAAAGTATTTACTTAATGACTAAATGTAAATGTTCCAACTGGTTCTACTTGATTTTCCAGCAGCTATATGTATATATATTGCATACACTGCTGCTGAAAAGTTTGGGATCAGTAAGACTTAATGTTTTTTAAAGAAGTCTCTTATGCTCATCAAGGCTGCATTTATTTGATCAAAAATACAGAAAAAACAGTAATATTGCAAAATGTTATTACAATATAAAATAATGGTGTTTATTTTGATACACTTTTAAACATAATTTATTCCTGTGATGCAAAGCTGAATTACTTCAGTCTACAATGTCACGTGATCCTTCAGAAATCATTATAATATGCTGATTTATTATTAGATTTATCAATGTTGTGCTGCCAAATCTTTTTTTGGAACCTGTGATTTTTTTCAGGATTTTTTGCTGAAAAACAAGTTTAAAAAGAGCAGTAATATTTACTAACAATATAAAAATCTATGCTATCACTTTTTTTTTTATTATTAATTTAACACATTATATATATAAATATATATATATATATATATATATTTATTTTATTTTTTTTTAAAAGGAAGAATAAAATTGTACTGACCCCAGACTTTTGAACAGTAGTGTATATTATTAGAAAACATTTCTATTTTAAATAAAAATTGTTCTTTTTAACCAAGAATCCTGAAAAAAAAGTATCACAGGTTCTAAAAAAATATTTGTCAGCACAACTGTTTTGAACACTGATAATTCTAATAATAAATCAGCATATTAGAATGATTTCTGAAGGATCATGTGACACTGAAGACTGGAGTAATGATGCTGAAAATTCAGCTTTGCATCACAGGAATAAATTATATTTTAAAGTATATTAAAATAAAAACCATTATTTTATATTGTAATAACATTTTGCAATATTACTGTTTTTTCTGTATTTTTGAATAAAAATAAATCAATCAAATAAATGCAGCCTTGATGATATATATATATATATATTATGATATTTATTGATATAAATAAATATTTAGTTTATTCTACAAACATAATACTATATTGTAGTGTAATAATAATAATATTATATATAATGTTACATTTCATTTCTTTAATAATTTGGCTATGTGAAGTCATATCATTGTATAATATGATAAATAATAATAATATGTTAATGTCATATATGAATAGGTATAATGATAAAATATTTCACTATGTAATATAGTAACATGTATGTGACAAATGAGCAGCCTTGAACCTGCAACCTTTCGCTTTTCTCTAAAGGGTCGTAATTCCCGCTATGACCCGTCGTACCCTACACGCCGATATTTCCGTGCATGTCTGACCTTCCACGAGATCCTCGAGGCTCGTGATCTTCTTGGCGCCGTCCACGCTGTAGATGTTGCGCACACCTTGCGGCAGGTGCAGGTTGTCGGCGAGCGCGCGCGTCAGCTCGGCCAGCAGCGCGTCCAGAGACCTGAAGCGGTCGTTGGACACGGCGTACACCAGACCCTTGAAATAGCGGTCGCCGTTCCGGTAGAACCGAACCTTCTTAGCTCGCTTCTCAGAGCTGAGCGCCTGGAGCGTGCGCGTCCGGTAAAAGCTACAATTGGCGCTGTGCGCGGGGCTCGGTACCAGACTGCTCGCCCGGGAGCCCTGCTGGGAGCCCGAGCCGCCCGAACCCGCCGCCGTGCGCTTGGAGCGACGCGCCTTGTCCCGCTCGTCAAAGTGCTCGAGCTCGATGCTTCTGCTGAGAGACATTTTCCTTCCCGTTTTCCGACTTCGCAAACGTTCTTTCTTGTGTCTTTCTTTTATTTGCTTGCTAAAGTCCGCTATAGCGTTGGACACGCCGCTCTCCCCGCTGCGCGTTTACCGGGCGCTCCAACAGCATCATTTACATCAACACAAAAGCAGCTGCGCCCGGCGTTTATTCCGCGAGGCTCGTCGCGTCAAAAAACGCTCGAACCGGTGCTGGGAAATATTCCAGATGATTCGGTTGAGGAATAAATGACCGCGTCACTCAGTCCGGGCGCCAGCTGTTGTCTGCGTGCAACAAAAAACCTGGATGGACTGGAAAATCCTGGTCAGACGCGTAATTCCTTTGAGGCTTCGGTGTTCAAAAAAAATCCCGATCCGCCCTTAAACGAGTGCGGCGTGTGCGGTTTTTAGGCGCGCGCCGCGCTGTAACCGGGCAGCATGGCCGTAGACGGGAGCGCGCAGCCTCACGGTGCGCGTGACACCCCGCTGCAGGTGAGCGCTCGTGGACGTGGCGCGCGTCCTCAGACTTCTCCGCGCGGTCTTAATGCCGTCTGACAGACAGTGAAAGTGGGTCAAACACGGAGAAAAATGTGATTTTTAATGTTTCTATTTTTAAAACTTTAAAGAGCAGATCTATTTTTATATTCTTGTTTGAGTCACAAATAAACTGAAGGTTTGCATCAGAGAGAGGGACTGTTTTTGATCGTCTGTCCAGTAACTGCAGTTCCACTAGAGGGCAGTCTCTCTGTCTCTCTTTGTAACAATATTTGAACTTAAATAAAGCAAAGGACATCGCTTTATTTACGTATGTATTTATTTAATTATTTATATGTTTCGTCTATTTAAACGTATCGCACATTACAAATGGCAATGTGCAA
>VONZ01003858.1:0-15717 GCA_012976165.1 Labeo catla | reverse complement strand
TTTTTCAGCCTTATTTCAATTAACAAAAAGATTTTAGTAGTTTTATTTTTTATAAAAATCTTTTACCTCTCATTAGCCCCTTTATCCATATGCATTTAGCCACAATGTTCACTATATATAGTTTTGAAACTATTTCTAGTACTGATGATTAAACAGTTAGCTCACTCAAAAATGAAATTTCCATCATTAACTACTCACCCTCATGTCATTCCAAACCCATAAGACCTTTGTTCATCTTCGGAACACAAATTAAGATTTTTTTGATGAAATCCAAGAAAGTGAGGTCATGGTACTCTCATAAATGGAGGCGGACTGACACAGAAGAGATGAAATTGAAATTGTTAAATAAAGTTATTATTTTTATTGTCTTTATGAACAAAAAGTATTCTCGTGGCTTCATAAAATTACGGTTAAACCGTTGGTATCACATGGACTAATTTAACGATATCCTTTAGGGTTGTCACTAACGATTATTTAGGTAATTGAGTAATCTGTCGATTATTCTGATGATTAACAGAGTAATCAGATAATTATAATAATTTTTTTGTAGTAATAAAAATAGCCCTAAGTGAACAATAGCCTTTAAAATGACTTAAAATACATATTTAATAGCAATGAGGCAATAATGATTAGTTCAAATTAGTTCAAAGTATCCAAAGCAAGCAATCGTATGGTTTTATTGAACAAAACTGTTGACATATATATATTTTTTAAATCGAATATTTGAATAGACCAATTTTGAGCATGCAAAGTGGTTGCAGAAAAACACTGGTAACAAGTGGAGCTAAATGGGTAAAATCCATGGAATAAGAGAAAAAAATATTTTTGTGCCTTTTGATGTCAAAATCGGAATGCAAATCATTTTTATAGAATACTGTAGTCAAAGACACAATTTGAAGCTAAATGCAGACATTTAAATGGACATACTATGGATGAAAACTGCTATGATTACTCTACTTTTAAAGCATAAATTTGATTTAAACGATAGGTCTACATAATATTCAAATATTTGTTCATAGGGGATGTATTGTATTAGCCCTACAGTTACAGTTGAAATATTATTTAAACCTATTACTATTAACATTTTTACATAAGGTTTTTTTTTTTTTTTTTCTCACAATTCTGACTTTTTTCTCACAAATGCAAGTTTATATCTCCTAATTCAGACTTAATTCTGAGGGGAAAAAAAGGCAGAAGTGTGGGGCATAAACTCTGAGCCGAGGGGAAAAGATGAGTTGTTTTTCCTTAGTTATAATCGAGTTATAATCTCGTAATTGCGAAAATAAAGTCAGAATTTTTAAATATAAAATCAAATTGACACTTTTTTTTTGAATTCTTTTATTCCATGGCTCCATAGACTGCCACTTGAACCGCCCACAAAAACGTCATCCCTGTTTCTGATCTGCAAGACTATCCCACTATCTAACGTCAATTTTGTTGAATAGCAGTTCTTATCGCTGGGTGAGAAGCTCTTGTAATATGCGAATAACATTTTGAAAATGACATCTAATCAATATAATCTATAATCTCTTTAAAGTTAAGTATTTTGGACCATATCCGTGTAATTCTCCAGTCGTAAAGGCTATCTCTCCCACGTTTTCTGCAGCCAAGCTGCGCACACATCCCGAATGTTTACGAACAGGTAATTGGTCTATAGAATTGAGGAATTGTTGCAGGCCTTATGTCCTTACTACCTTTCTGGGCCTTGAACATGGTAGTACTCTTTGCTGTCTATGCAGGGTCAGAAAGCTCTCAGATTTCATCAAAAATATCTTAATTTGTGTTCTGAACATAAACAAATGTCTTATGGGTTTGGAACAACACGAGGGTGAGTAATTAATGACAGAATTTGTATTTTTGGGTGAACTATCCCTTTAATCATAATAGCTTAACAATATGTTCAGTGCTTATTTTTCTGATGTGCATAAAGCACAAGACTCACTCTTTTTTTCTTTTTGGCCATGTGCAGTGACCAGGTGTCCCCCAGCTCCACGTTCTGTAAGGTGTACACGCTGACCCCCACACTGAGCAATAACAGAGAGAAGAGGGGCCTGGCTCTGGATGGACAGCTAAAACATGAAGACACCAACTTGGCCTCCAGTACCATGTAAGTTGCCTTCAGCTGACAGTGCATCACATGCTGCTGCTTATGTGCTGCCAGAAAAAAAGGCGAAGCATTTTAGGCTTTAGTACATTTTGTGTTTTTAGTGCTTATAAAGTTAACCCAACCCATATGTCCATAAAACCTCCAGCAGAACAGCTGCGTTGGTTTTTGTAATTGCTCTGTATGTTCAGCATGTGTTTTTTCTGTGCTTATAGAGTAAAGGATGTGTCCAATAAAGAGGTCCTGGGAATCTTGGTGTCCTACAGAGTTAAAGTCAAGCTTGTGGTGTCTCGTGGAGGGTGAGTATGTCATTTGACACAGAAATGCTTAAGACTTTATATTTGTGCAGAACATTACTAAACACTGAATCCAAACACTTCTTTGTTTTGTTAGTGATGTGTCAGTGGAGCTGCCATTTGTCTTGATGCACCCTAAACCCTCCGAACAGCCCAACTCTAGACCGCAGTCAGGTAACCGCTCAGCTTGATGTCATTGTCAGCATTGTGTGTGTGTGTGTGTGTGTGTGTGTATGTATTCATTCATTTTATTTTATATATTCTTATTATTGATACTTTTTTTAAACATATATTGAAATATCTGATAACCAGTTGACCAATATAGAAATGTGATATTTTTTTTAATGTCTGATAACTACTGTTTTATTATTTTACTGCTTTTTAAAAGTAACTAAATCATTAGACAACACAAAAAATACAACAATGTATTATTTTCTGCTTTTTGTCACAATAAAATATATATATATCACAATAAAACAACAGCTTAACAACTTATAAATAAATAAAAAATAATGTATTATTATTATACACTTGACCAATATAGAAATGTGTATTTTATATTTTTTAAATATCTGATAACTATCATTTGAATTTAATTTTTTGCTTTTAGAAACAATAAAACAACAGCAACCACTTAATAAAAATTATGTATTATTGTTAATATTATTATTGTACACTTGACCAGTATAGAAATATGTATTTTATATTTTTAAATGTCTGGTAACTACTATTGTATTATTTTTTTCTCCTTTTAGAACAATAAATAATTATTAGCCAAAACCAATAAAACAACATATTTATTATTATTATCATTAATATTATTTTCTGCTTTTTGTCGCAATAAAACAACAGAAACAACTTAATAAAAAGTATGTGTTATTGTTAATATTATTATTCTACACTTGACCGATATAGAAATATATATTTTTAGATTTTTTTTAAATGTCTGATAACTGTTTTATTTTTTCTGCTTTTAGAAACAATAAATAATCGTTAGACTACACCAATAAAACAACAACAACTGCATATTATTATTATTATTATTATTATTATTATTATTATACAGGGTTTTTAAATGTTTTTTATTAAATTATATTTATACAAATTTTGACTAGAAATGTTAGCATTAAATTAAAAATGATATAGGAATGTGTATATAAAAATGTGCATGTTTCACAAACTAGCATTGTCCATGCTAGCTGTGAATCTGATACTTGTAGCATAGTTCAATTTTGAATAAGTTAAAGGAGAAGTCCACTTCCAAAACAAAGATTCACATATAATGTACTCACCCCCTTGTCAAGATGTTCATGTTTTTCTTTATTTCGTCCCAAAGAAATTGTTTTTAAGGAAAACATTTCAGCATTTTTCATTATATAATGGACTGATATGGTGCCCTGATTTTGAACTTTCAAAATGCAGTTTAAATGCGGCTCAAACAATCCCAGATGCGGTTGCAAACGATCCCAACCGAGAAAGAAGAGTCTTATCTAGTGTAACGTTTGGTTATTTTCATAAAAATAATACAATTTATATACTTTTTAATGCCAAACGCTCATCTTGTCTTACCCTGCCTGGTATGGTTTTTTCTGGTTCATGACAGTTAGGGTATGTCGAAAAACTCCCATCTCATGTTCTTCCTCAACTTCGAAATCGTCCTAGTACATTATATGTGAATCTTTGTTTTGGAAGTGGACTTCTCCTTTAATATAATATCAACTGAATTACTGAATTATTCTAAGCATGTATTCAGCATGTGATGAGTTTTGAAAATGTAGCTGTAGTTTTAATGTAACTTGTTTTTTAATTTGCACAGATTGCCTAATTTTTTTTCTAATCTCTGTCCTCCAGCTGTGCCAGAGACAGATGTCCCAGTGGACGCCAACCTCATAGAGTTTGAAACAAAGTGAGTACTCTTTCACAGTATGAGACTCATGCTTACGTGTGTTTGCGTAACCTAACTGTGGTTTCTTTTTGCCTTTAGTAACTTCTCACAGGATGATGACTTTGTGTTTGAGGACTTTGCAAGGCTCAGGCTGAAGGGAATGAAAGACGAAGAGGACGATCACTTCTGCTAACGGCCCCTTCAAACACACACACACACGCACACACACGACACCGTGCGGAGGTTGTAAGGAAGGGCGACAGGGGTGGGGTGTCAACCTGCCAGTACTCTCATACCTCTGCTCCACTGAGCCCATCTGATAGAGTGGAGCACTTACTGATATATTCAGAGCCTCCTTTCTTTCTTTCCTTCACTCTTTCTTTGTCTTTTGGCTCCCTTTCACACCATTTTAGCATCTGTGAGGTGGTCTTTTAATTGACCTCTTGTTTCTCTGGTCATATGAACCACTTCACTACGATGCTTATTTGTTGGATAAAAAGATCGAAGGCAAAGAAACTGATGTTAAGTCATCTAAACATCAATGTATTTTTGGTGGGCGAAGGGTCCATTGATTCAGGGGTGATTTTTTTTTTTTTTTTTTTTTTAATTTTTTTTCGTTCTTTCTTTACCTTATTCGTTTCCTTTATTTCTTGTCATCATATTCCCACTTATATATCAAGTGGGCATTAATAGCTATGTAATTATGGTATATGTTCTATGTTATTTCATTGTACAGTACATACACTGTTCACAAACACCATAGGGAACTTGAGTTGGTGTTAATTTTATTCCACTTTCCTAGACCCGTAATCCGATCCATCCATACTTGCTTAGCAGCTTTTATGTTATAGTTATGTAAAATGTATACATATCATACGAAAATATGTAGTAACACTTTTCTGTGCACTTGTGGTGCACGCAATACTCAAATAATTAAGGACGTGGCATTTTTTTTAGTGGAAAAGTAGTTGGCAATACGCATCGGGACACAAACATCGGGTTTCTTATTGTAAATTTTAGCATTTATTCCACACGTTGAGTTGTAGAATATGTATACACTGCTACAAGTCTTCAGTGCGAAATTAGCTTGTAGATAAAACGAGAGGACAGGGACTGGCTCTGTATGTGCCACACACACAGTGTAATTCCTCATTATTTGTGCCTGCCAAACTTTATTTGCCAAAATGTGATGATTTCTAATGTTGCTTGTAAGTTAAGCTCAGTTCGGTTGAAAATCTCATGCCCATTCCATGTTTTAGTTGACAGAAACTGTTGATGTAACCATTGGACTGCCAGAAATATTTTGATGATGGTTATTTTAAAATCGCGTTTCTAGCATGATTTCCAGGAAATTTGACTTTTTATCTCGTTCTCCCAGGATCAGCCCTTTCCTATGACATTCTGCATAGTTTACTACTGAACAATGGCAAATTTACTTATGTTACAATGTGTACAAGGAAGTAACATTTTGCAGTGAACAAAGTGGAGCTCCCATTGAAGGACAAAAAGCTATCTCTAAAATAAAGGATTGCTTTGTTTAAAGCACCCATACAACCATGCCAATGTGCATACTTGATTTAGATTTCAGCTTTCTTGGCCCTTGGGTTAAAGATGAGGTCATGTCTGTCTTGTTTTATCTTTGTCTGCTGTGTAATTATTTAATGGAGTGTAACATTTATTACTTTAGGAATCATTGATGCAGAATCATAAAAACTAAGCTGTGCAGGCAACTGTACTGCAACACACAATCCCACTAATTCTGGTATTTCAGAACACAGGAATTTAAATTCAAATTGTATTTTTATAAAAGCATGAAAATGAACCTACGGAAGGCTGTTTTCGCCACAGAATAAATTTGAAATTTAAAAGGTAATTATCTTGTATTTCTGACTTTTTTTCTCTAAATTGCATGATATAAAAACAGACTATGTTCTTAGAAATCCGAGTTTATATCTCACAATTCTTAGAAAAAAATGTCAGAACTGCGAGAAAAAATGGCAGCCCTGGTGAAAAAACCAGCATATGCTGGTAGGCATGTTTTGATGCTGGGATGCTGGTTAGGTATGTTTTGGTGCTGGTTTAAGCTGGTCCTTTGCTGGTTGATGCTGGTCCTTGACCAGCAACATGACCAGCATAAACCAGCTAAGGACCAGCTTAAACCAGCATCAAAACATACCTAACCACCATATGCTGTTTTTTTCACCAGGGAGAACTGCGAGAAAATGACAGAATTGCATGATATAAACTCAGTTGCGAGAAAAAAGTCAGAATTGTGAAATACAAACTTGCATTTGTACGTTTTTCACAACTCTGACTTTTTCTCGCGATCGGGAGTTTATATCCTACTATTCTGAGAAAGAAACATCAGAACTTCGAGAAACTCGCATTTGTGAGGAAAAAGATGGAATTGCAAGTTTTTCGCAATTCTGACTTCATTTTTTGCAATTGGAAGTTTGTCCTGCTATTCTGAGGGAAAAAAAGTCACAATTGAACGTTTATGTTCTCGCAGTCGCGAGTTTATATCTCAGAATTTGGAGAAAAAATGTTAGAACTGCGAGAAAATGACAGAATTGTGTGATATAAACTCAATTGCGATAAAGTCAGAATTGTAAAATACAAACTTGCATTCGTACGTATTTCACAGCTCTGACTTTTTCTCGCAATTGGGAGTTTATATCCTATTCTGAGAAAAAAAACGTCAGAGTTGCGAGAAAACAAGACAGAATTTTGTGATGTAAACTCACAATTGTGACAAAAACAGTCTGGATTGTAAGATACAAACTCGCATTTGTGAGGAAAAAGATGGAATTGCAAGTTTTTTACAATTCTGACTTCATTTCTCACAATTGGGAGTCCTGCTATTCTGAAGGGAAAAAAGTCAGAATTGAACGTTTACATTCTAGCAGTTGCGAGTTTATATCTCAGAATTCGGGGAAAAAAATGGCAGAACTGCGAGAAAATTACAGAATTGTATGATATAAACTCAACTGTGAGAAAAAAGTCAGAATTGTGAAATACAAACTTGCATTCGGATGTTTTTCACAATTCTGACCTTTTCTCGCAGTTGGTAGTTTATATCCTACTATTCTGAGAAAAAAAAACGCCAGAAATGTGAGAAAATTACAGAATTGCGTGATATAAACTCAGTTGCAAGAAAAAAGTCTGAATTGTGAGATACAGACTCGCATTTGTAAGTTTTTTTTGCAATTCTGACTTTATTTCTTGCAATTGGATCCCACTATTCTAAGAAATAAAATAAGAATTGCAAGTTTATATCTCGCAATTCTGACATTATAACTTGGAATTGCGAGTTTATATCCCACAATTCAGAATTGTGAGAATAAAGCCAGAAATGTGAGATAAAACTTGCAATTACCTTTTTTAATTATTATTATTTATCTTATTAATTCAGTGGTGGAATATGAACCTGATGGATTAACCAGAAATCTCTAGCTTCGTTTATTCTTTTCTTTCTTTCTTTCTTTCTTTTTTTTTGTTAGCAAAATAGTCATATTAATATTGTACACATTATTTAAAGTTTATACTGTCACAAGTCTGACTGGCCAGTAAAAGTCAGCTGTGAGATCAGGGTCACAAGAAGGATGTGATGTTTAATTTTTAAATAACTTTCCTCTCCAGACCAACAGTTGATTGATTCGTTTAGTTTGGCTCTGTCTACAATCCAGAAATTGATTTGCATAATGTGCTGCATTATTATTTAATGCAGACTGATATACAAGTGTCTATTTCTACTCATTCATTTATAATAGTTTAGCCACTAAATTTTTACAGATGACGCTTATCTTTTCACTGATGTATGGTTAAACCCATTATTCTGTAATATTGTAATTCAGTGTTAATTATATTCTTTGCAAACAACATTATGAATATTGTTTCTAAATATACACTACCGTTCAAAAGTTTGGGGTCAGTAAGACTTGTAATAGTCTTTAAAGAAGTCTCTTATGCTCATCAAGGCTGCATTTATTTGATTAAAAATATAGAAAACGTATTTTAACATACTTTAAAATAGAATTTATTCCTGTGATGAAAAGCTGAATTTTTATCAGCTGTTACTCCAGTCTTAAGTGTCACATGATCCTTCAGAAATCATTCTAATATGCGGATTTATTATTAGAATGATCAATGTTGGATAATATCAACAGTTGTGCTGCCAAATATTTTTTGGAACCTGTGATTTTTTTTTTTCAGGATTCTTTCATGAATAACAAGTTTAAAAAGTACAGTGTTTATTCAAAATATAAATATTTTATAAACAATGTAAATTATTTATTATTAACTTTTAATAAACTTTTAATTATTAACTTAATACATCCTTGGTGAATAAAAGTATTAATTTCTTAAAAAAAAAGAAACAATAAAAATGTACTGACCCCAAACTTTTGAACGGTAGTGTATATCACTGTGTTCAGTGATTAAGCACATTATGGAGTACATGGCTTAAAAAACCTGAAAAAAAAAGAAAAGAAAAAGCAATAGCTTTACAATGTAAGGTGTAAACAAAATGCAATTACATGCTTTGACAAAGATCAGAGATCTAATCACTGCAAGTGAGATGTTTAATATATTAAATTACCTATTGGTGGCTATGTGCACATTTACTCGCTTTGCTCGTAAGAAACTATTGCTACTTTGTAACCCACATTGATGTGGCAGAGAGACCATTTACATTATAAGAGTTTATTTTCTGTCCAATATGAGTGCTTTGCTAGAAAACTGTACATACATTCTTGAGGTAACTGTAAGGTTTGAGGATGTTGTACTGTTGTAATGGAGTGCTCACGCTTCATCATCTTAATGTAAAGCTTTTGTTAGCTCAGTGGAGCCTGTTTTGTTTGCAGATTCAACTGGATCTAAGGTAACCACATGCTCATGTTGGTAGCAAGACCTTTTTAAAGGATATTTTTAACTACTAAAATTGACACTGAATAAATATACACTGCCAGTCAAAAATTTGGAAACATCATTAAAACTATAATTACAAAGTTTTGTTGAAGTTTTGTTGGCATATTATTAACATATTAACATTTTAAAGTTTAGTTTTGTAAAGACGTTTATATCTAAATATAATATATAACATATATATATTTATTTGAATTCCAAAACACTGTAATGCTATTTAAAAACTTTTTTTAAGTAAATGCTTTTTATTTTGTTTAACATTTTGGCAGAGAAGAAAACTTATGGTCTAACAATCATGAACCGCACCTCATAAAAAACAATAAACTACTTTCATAAAAATACCAAAACTATAGTGTATCGTAGATTACTGTTCACATACGTATATTAACCGGTTAACATGTACGCACAACACAAAAGAGTATTGACGCTGACGCGACGTGTTGACGTCAACCGAGGTATACAGTTGTCGCGGTGTTTTTGCGTCATCGAGAGGCGCTAAGATGGCTTCAGCGGCTTGGCTGCATGGCCCCAATATTACGCGATTAACAGAAGGTTTAGTGTCTGTCCTAAAGGAGGATAGACCTGAATATCTACCTGCACTTCTAGCAAACTACCGTGAGCATGGAGTGGTCGGAGCTCAGGTAGGTCTGATGTTTTTCATGTCGTTACACTGCCATCGAGCGACCCGAGGTAGTACGCGCTTCTTTGATTTAAATGGAAGCGTTGTAGTTATGTCGCGTTACTCGCTTGCAGTGTATACAACGTGAATATGAACACAAAACACTTTAATTATGATTTAATGATATGTCTAATGACTAGTATGTTCGTTTATGTGGTAACTGAGCTGATAATCAAGTTCACATTAGTTTAGTGTTACATATTAGTGGCATTTTACATATGTAACGGTAGTCTTATTGTATAACATACCTTTCTGTTTCATTTGAAAGCACACTGAGGAGATGTTTATCTTTCTGTTTGTATTATTGACACTGGTTTTGAATTTTTTTTTCAGAGCACGGGGGCTGTGGGTGGTCTGGTGGGCATCAGTAATGCACGGCTCGGGTCCAGTAAGACCAGGTGAGCTGTCAGAATAAAACAAGTCACTTCTTACACAAAATCTTTCCCGTCGTACCCGAGTAGACCCTTGCATTTTTCATTAAACATTTAAAGACATTTCCTGCATGGCTGAATCCTATCAATGCTCTTAGTCTAGTTCTAAGTTGTCCTTTTCTGATCAAATTATCAACTTTGTGTTTCAGTATTTTTTATGTTGCTGCCTTATGCCTTTAAACGTTTTATGCGAACAAGCATTATTGCAACAACAATCGAAATTACTGCACATTGTCACTTTTCCCCCCATTTTTTTTCCAAGATCAAAACCAAAGGTAATAACGTCATACTAATAAACGTAATACAGAATTAACTGTACAAAACATTATTTATAACCAGTGTGTCATTAAGGAAAAACATTTGTCTGCTGACATATGCCGGATTTCTCCAATCTTTTAGTCTACTTAAACCATACTTCTTTCTTAAAACCGACTGCAAACTTGCATTTAGATCTGCCCGCATCTAATAAACTAATGAATAGAATCAAGTCTTCAACCTAATTTTTTTTTTTTTTTTTGAAAATCCCTTTCATTCGGAAGTACACTACGAGTCAAATTTTTAAAAATGTTTTTTATTTATTTATTTTTTTTTTTAAACCAAGCCTGCATTAATTGATCCAAAGTACAGCAAAAACTGTAACATTTTGAAATATTTTTACTGTTCAAAATTTTACTGTTTTCTATTTGAATATGTTTTAAAATGCAATTTTTTTTCCTGTGATTTCAAAGCTGAATTTTTAGCATATAAATGCAGGCTTGTTGAGCAGAAGAGACTTTAAAAACATTTAAAGTGCCCCTATTATGCCTTTTCAAATATGTCCTTTCATGCAGTGTGTCATGTAGCTGTATGTGAACATAAACTATCTGCAAAGCTGTGAAGCCGACAGTGCACGATAAAGAAAGTTATTGTCTATCAAAAAAAAAGAGTCGGCTCACATTTGCCTAAACGAGTCGTCAGGATTTCGAATCTTTTTCTGTTACGGCTACACGTCACGAAGTAACACATTTGCATAATGTCCGCCCACGTTCTACGTCGCGAACAACTTGCCCGCCCATAAATTTTCATTGGGGTTTAGGTCACATGGAAATTTACACGTACATTATATGGAAGACGCTGTATCATACGCTGTGAGTAAAATTGTTTTATATTCACTTCCAAAAGATGATGAATCTACAAAGATTGTATTTTCTAGCGATCTTTCAAAATACATAGTTGTGTATGTTATGTTGTGTAACAACCCTGCACATGTCATGCTAACCGGCTAAATCACGCTTCTGTAGTTCTGTTGTTCAGCTGTGGACCCACTGTAGTCTGACAATTTGTGATTGATGCAGCTTCTCTGTCTGTCTGTCTCATTAGTTTAAGTAATGATAAAGGATGGCGCACAAAGCCGCTTTCACACCGAATGCGGAAAGTGCTGTGCTATGAAACCCATTCATTTCAATGCCTTCCGCCCTGCGAGGACGGCTTGTTTCGGTCTCGACCAAAGCGGACGCGCAGCGGAGCGCGCACGCTGCCGACAAAGTTCAAATGAGTTGTTCAAATGAACTTTTGCCGCTGCCTCTGAAGGGCTGCACTGAACCCAGCGGCCAGCGCAGCGCTTTCCGCGTTCGGTGTGAAAGCCGCTTAATGCATTATACAATGTTGAAGTTTACAACATAGAGGTGTGCCCAGTTCGTTTACATAAGCAAATTGCGAGCACTTTCCACGGTAGACCGTGTTAACATGTCGATCAGCCACTTCAGCCGTTTCATCATCAGACTCTGGCTGGAATTGTTATGGCAAAATCGATGCCATCTTTTCTGTGTATTGACAAGTATCCAGGGCTGTCACTCAGTTATGGCAATGGGCGTTTTGTTTTCCGACACGCTGTACGCGGTAGACCAATCATTAAGGACTGCGCCATCTGACCAATCACAGCAGTGAGGGCTCACGGAAAGGAGGGGTTTAGAGAGACTGATTCTTCGAACTGCTTCGCACGAGTCGTTTAGGAATCATTTAGAAATGGGGTAAAATTAAATCTATTTTTGGAGAAAACTGAAGTGTTTTTTGACCTTGCATACATGTAAACCTGTTTTGGGAGTCCATTAAAACAATATTATCAACCTTTAAAATGGCATAATAGGGGCACTTTAAAATCTTTCTGTTCAAAAACTTTTGCCTGGTAGTGTACATTACAGTATGGAATAATAGATCTGTCGCTACTTCCATTTTATATGGACTTGATCATGTGTGTTTCAGGTTTGAGGGTCTCTGTCTCCTATCTGTGCTGGTGAAGGACAGTTCGAGTGAAGTCTTCCAGCAGCATTGTCTTTCATGGCTGCGAACACTGCAGCAGGTCATTCAGGTGGGAGAGATGTTTGAATATTCTGATCTGTTCTTTTGCCTGGATCGTTTTTGGCATGAAAATAGCCAGATGCTGACATGGCATTAAATAAAAATATACTACTACTTCCACTCTTTCCTGAATCCTCTTATATGTCTTTCCAGATTTGATTCAGTTCTGTATGATTTAGTAATGTTTCTTCTGTTGTTCTCAAACACAGTCGCAGGCCCCTCTCCCCACCGTGCAGCTTGCTGTGAGTGTGCTGCAGGACTTGTTGCAGTACTCATCACAGCTGCCAGAGCTGGCCAGGGAGGTTGGACTCAATTCCATCCTGGGCATCCTGACCTCCCTCCTCAGTCTCAAATCTGAGGTACAAATGCATGCTTGTCACATGTCACATTTATATTTAAATCAGTTAAACTGTAGTCTTAAATCTGATCATTTATTTTGTACCATTATGTCACTGAGTATTTCTTATAATGCCAAGGTTTTTTACTTTTTGAAATTGCTGTCCTCATATGGTGGTGACAAAAATTATTTGAACGCTATTATTTTCACCAGCTAAAAATGATTTTAAGTTAGTTATTTCTATAGTTCTTCCAGAAGAACTGTGCCAATGTCCTCAAGATGCTTCAAGAAACCTACCTGCAAAGTTACCTGAAAAACTATGTGCAAGGGCAAAAGCTGCTTTAAATGCAAAGGATGCTCACACCAAATGTTGACTTAATTTACTTAATAGAAAATCTATTTATGACATTATTTTTGACAGCGTCCTCATTTTACAGCATTTATTTACACACGTTCCTAAAACTTTTAACAGTACTGTAGCTTTGCAGGTTGGTTTCTTGAAGCACCGTGGAGACTTTGCCACACGTCTTCTGGATTTCTGTTTGTTTTGTTTCTTCATGTCATTCCAGACTAGATGATGATGAGTTCATATCTCTGTGTGGAGCACTGGCTGTCGTCACACTTGTTGTGCAAACAAAAATCTCGCTGAATTATTACAATTAATGGCAAAATGAATGTTTGGAAATGTAAACTGATATTTCCTACTGACACACGACAGCAAAAGATGAAAATAACTGACTTAAAACCATTTTTTTTAGCTGTTGAAAATACTAGTATTTTCAAATAATTTTGGCCACAACTGTATATACACTACCATTCAAAGGTTTGGGGTCAACACTTTTTTTTTTTTTTTTGTTGACAGTAAAGACATTTATATTGTTTGAAGTGAAAGATTTTTAATGCAAATGTATAGAAAGTTTAAAATAACAGCATTTATTAAAGTATCCTGAACAATTTTGTCATGGTTTTCACAAAGATATTAAGCAACACAACTGTTTTCAACATTGTTAATAATACATATTTCTTAAGCACCAAATTGGTATATTCCAATAGATTTCTGAAAGATCATGTGAATGGTTGCTGAAAATTCAGCTTTCCCACCATAGGAAGAAATTACGTTTCAAAATACATTTATTTTTTATTTGTAGTAATATTTCACAATATATTTTTTACTGTATTTTAATCAAATAAATGCAGCATTCATTTAAAAAAAAAAAAAAATCTTACTGACCACAAACTTTTGAATGGTATTGTATATCATTTAGTGCTTTCAAATTGATTAATCAAGAATGTGTGTATACTGTGAAGATACCACCAATTGTGCAAGTTCTCCCACTTAAAAAGATGAGAGAGGCCTGTAATTTTCATCATAGGTATACCTCAACTATGAGAGACAAAATGAGAAAAAAAAAAAATCCAGAAAATCACTTTGTTATATACCCTTTGGCAATGACAGAGGTCAAATGTTTTCTGTAAGTCTTCACAAGGTTTTCACACACTGTTGCTGGTATTTTGGCCCATTCCTCCATGCAGATCTCCTCTAGAGCAATGATGTTTTGGGGCTGTCGCTGGGCAACACGGACTTTCAACTCCCTCCAAAGATTTTCTATGGGGTTGAGATCTGGAGACTGGCTAGGCCACTCCAGGACCTTGAAGTGCTTCTTACGAAGCCACTCCTTCGTTACCTGGGCGGTGTGTTTGGGATCATTGTCATGCTGAAAGACCCAGCCACGTTTCATCTTCAATGCCCTTGCTGATGGAAGGAGGTTTTCACTCAAAATCTGACGATACATGGCCCCATTCATTCTTTCCTTTACACGGATCAGTCGTTCTGGTCCCTTTGCAGAAAAACAGCCCCAAAGCATGATGTTTCCACCCCCATGCTTCACAGTAGGTATGGTGTTCTTTGGATGCAACTCAGCATTCTTTCTCCTCCAAACACGACGAGTAGAGTTTTTACCAAAAAGTTCTGACCATATGACATTTTCCCAGTCCTCTTCTGGATCATCCAAATGCTCTCTAGCAAACTTCAGACGGGCCTGGACATGTACTGTCTTAAGCAGGGGGACACGTCTGGCACTGCAGGATTTGAGTCCCTGGTGGCGTAGTGTGTTACTGATGGTAGCCTTTGTTACTTTGGTCCCAGCTCTCTGCAGGTCATTCACTAGGCCCCCCCGTGTGGTTCTGGGATTTTTGCTCACCGTTCTTGTGATCGTTTTGACCCCACGGGGTGAGATCTTGCATGGAGCCCCAGATCGAGGGAGATTATCAGTGGTCTTGTATGTCTTCCATTTTCTAATAATTGCTCCCACAGTTGATTTCTTCACACCAAGCTGCTTACCTATTGCAGATTCAGTCTTCCCAGCCTGGTGCAGGTCTACAATTTTGTTTCTGGTGTCCTTTGACAGCTCTCTGGTCTTCGCCATAGTGGAGTTTGGAGTGTGACTGTTTGAGGTTGTGGACAGGTGTCTTTTATACTGATAACGAGTTCAAACAGGTGCCATTAATACAGGTAACGAGTGGAGGACAGAGGAGCCTCTTACAGAAGAAGTTACAAGTCTGTGAGAGCCAGAAATCTTGCTTGTTTGTAGGTGACCAAATACTTATTTTCCACCATAATTTGCAAATAAATTCTTTAATAATCAGACAGTGTGAAAATTTTATTTTTTTTTTTTCTCCTCATTTTGTCTCTCATAGTTGAGGTATACCTATGATGAAAATTACA
>VONZ01003857.1:0-15728 GCA_012976165.1 Labeo catla | reverse complement strand
AATAATATGGTCAATTATGGCAATCTAAGACACTTCAGACCTGAGGCTGATTTGAGACTGACACTTTAAACCGATTGTCCCTTTAACACTTCAGACCAACAAATGCAATGCATGATAACAGCTAGAATAAGCTCATATTAATACAGAGCTGCTTTTGATGGAGCAAAACATGAACACATCAGAGGATTTATTATAGCCAAGAAAAAAATGATCATCTGAATATCAGCTGGTGATTATTACACAATAATCACAGTAAGAATGCTTTCATAAATACAAGCAAAACCAAGACCGGATGAAGCTTATTTCTCACAAATTCCTCTTCTCTTCTCTGAACATGGGAGATCATTCCAGTTGTTCAGGACGGAGGCAAAAGAAGAAGCCATAATTTCAACACAATCCTCAATTCCATGTTCATCATTCGGCTCACCTTCGAACCAAAACCTAAACAGGGATCAAATGTTAAATGATCAGAATCCCAAATATTGTATAACTTTTATATCATTTTACTAACAGCCCTGAAGATTAGGAACCAGGAAATAAGCATATGCTTTTATTTGTGGCTAACAAATGGGAAAATCACAAATAATTCATTACACAGTACAAAAGCCAACAATATCCACAGTACCACCATGGTAATTCTAAGCTGAAGTAGTACAGAAATTAAAATGCAGAAAAGTAAAACAGAGAAGTTTTTCAATATAATTTAATTATAGAACATTTCTTTAATTGTGGCTGTTGCCATTATTGTGTTTTCTACAAAATATGTTTTCAGTTTTTTTCCTAAAGACTGTGATAGTCTAATTTTTATAATGATAATACAAAAGACTAAAATAAATCCACAGTGGTTTTCTGCAAGTGTTTTAGCACTTACCCTTGATTCAGTGGTGAATTATCCACCCATGTCAAATTGCCCTCGTTCTCTATGTCAGACAAACCGATCCACAATCTCTCTCTGAATGATGAAGATATGAGTCTCTGTGTGTGAATAAAAACAGGAATACAGTAAATGTGATTCCTCTTAGTCATTAACAAATACTCACAGAATCTCACCTGCTTCTCTTCACTGTTGATAATGACCAGATCAGCACCACGATCCCTGCAGTACTGCCTGCTGTCAGACCAGCTCATTGTTTTTTTGGAGATGAACAAACCATCTAGACTACTCTGATTTCCTAACAGAAACATGCACTTTTTTTTAAAACTGTACACATAAAAAGATATAAAAAACTAGGACAAAACTACTTACACAAAAACAGATACTAACCTCCATTAGAAACTTTCTTCTTCAGTTTATCACTCAGAGAAATTACTCTGGTCTCCAGCTCCAGTTTCTTCTGACTCAAAAATTCAACGCTTCTCTGTAACTGGTCTTTCTCAGCAGTGACATCTTTGACTCTGGTCTCCAGCTCCAGTTTCTTCTTAGTCAAAGAGCTGAAGTTGTTCTGCAGTTGGTGTTTTTCAGTCATTAGATCAGTGTAATTGTCCTGTAAACTGTTGATGGTTTGATTGAAGTCTTCAACTGTGTTCTTGTAACTCTTTATCAGGTCTCTCTCTGCTGTGATGGTGATGTGTTGCAGTATGATGAAGACCAGCAGAAAAACACAAATGAGCCCGAGACTCACTGTCATCAACACCAAACATCTACTTCCTCCTGACAAACACAATCAAAAATATCAATATCAAATAATACATTTGGCATAATTAGAAGTTGTTTCAATTCAAGCTTTTTAGGTAATCTGCCTTTATCTTTAGATAATAGACATGCCTTTTTAGAGAGTTCCTTTATAATCATAAAAAAAAATGATATATCAACATAATTATATTACCACAAAAAATAATAGTAATAAAAAAAAAAAAAAAAAAAAAAAAAAAAAAAAAAATCAATGACCTGTTGAGAAAACAGTGATTGTAATTGTACATATAACAGTTCTCAATTCCTCAAACACTACTGAGTTTCTGCTTCAAATTAAACTTTCTGCTTACTGCACTGTTGATCTTTTCCTTTAGCCTGGCTGTAACTGGTTGTTCGAGGTCCAGTGGTGTCTTCATCACTGTCATAAATGGCCTCTAAATCCATGATTTGCTCCTGTGTCTTGTCATACATCTACACAGACGACCTGTAATCTTCAGAATGATGACTGCTCTTCTTATGATAGTGCTAAAATTACACAGGAAGTGATTGCATTTGACTTTGGTCTTTAAAAGACACAGACTTCCAGTGTAAAACTCTCCTCCCAAACTACGACTTCAAAAACTACAAAATCAGGCAAACAGCTACAAAATCCAACAAGAGGAATCTGCGACCACCCAAAAGACCAACCTAAACAGGCCAAACTGGACCTTTATTTTTGATGACAATTAACTGAATGAGAACTTAAAATTTTAAGGCAGCAGGGTAACAAATTATTTTAAGCTGACTCAACAAATTGTGTTTTTTATTTTTTACAGTGTAGTAGGAAAAAGCCACACTGAAACGGAAGTGACAGATCTTTTCTTGCATATTAAGCACATCTAAATATAACGCATAACCGAAATGTTTGATCAACCCTCCATGCCAGATATAAAGATGATGCCCCGGTTGCCAGATCTTAAACTAACATGAACTAACAATGAATAACTGTATTTTTATTAACTAACATTAACTAACATTAACAAAGATTAATAGATTAACATATAGTTCATTGTTTGTTCATGTTATTAGCACAGAAACTGCTTACTCCAGCTTTAACTTTGCTAAACTGATTGCTCACTAAAATTCCCATCAGAGATTATGTTTTTCTTTAAAGTTTTCATTTAAACTCCTAGAAAGTTTGAATGTGACATGCATTATGAGTTTATATGTAATTGGGTAAGATGTTCACTTACTTTTTACATCGTCCCAATGACACCATTATTTATTCATTCAGACCAATGTATGAATGCGGGACAAGCATGGTAAAGAAAGGCAAGATTTAGTGAAAAAAGTAATATGACAGTCATGGCACAACAGAGGCATTGCATCCTGTCACGTGACATTCTGATTTACGTTCTGTTAGATACCCTCTGGTGTCGCTTTTGGACAGTGTCACACAGTCACTTTAGAAAAATTAGTGATTTATCCAGTCATCTCAGCATTTTATTTTTTAGTACTTTTTTTTAATTCTTCTTTTTATCATCCACTTTCCAAGGAGACACTGACGTCTGCCTGTCCTCGGAGGAAACACGCCCCTGTCAGTACCGCAAAGATGAGTTAATCAGAAGCTATAGCAGAAGTGAATAAGCAGAAATGTGAAATAGAGAACTTTTCTTTCAGGAAAACATACTTCTGGTTGTGGTTTTTAAAAGTGCCGTCTTCAGTAGTTTAAGGGAATAAAGAGAAAGAAAGAAAAATGAGTCAAATAACTAGAATTTGAGCTACTTTAGAATTTAAACTGCAAAGTGTGCATATTTTTTTAATCAAACACTTAATGTGTTGAAAACAGCTCTGTCATTTTTTCTTGTTGTCACATTCGGTCCTCACTAACTAGTCAATAGCCTGCCTATGTCATAGCCTATGCTTTCAATTCAAATCATCGTGAAAAAAAAAAAAAATGTTTAACATTTTTATTGTGTTGTCAAATGTTTAGCTATTTCTGAAAGAAATAAAAAAATAAATAAAGTGCAGTGACGTGTGGCCAAGTTTGGTCACCCATACTCAGAATTTGTGCTCTGCATTTAACCCATCCAAGTGCACACACACACACACACTATTGCTGCACCCCCAGGGGAGCAGTTTGTGGGTTTGGTGTCTTGCTCAAGGGTCTCACATCAGTCGTGGTATTGAGGGTGGAAGCCCTGCAAACATGTCCCTGTGGGGCCCATGCTGGCTTTTTGCCGGCACAGTGGGTTAGGGCCAGCCCACACCAAACCTAAACAGGTCCAGTGTGGGCTGCGCAGACAGGGCCCACAGCTTTGGGCTCAATGTGAGCTCTCTTTAAGCAGCCCACGCTAGCAGACTGCCCACATTAATCCCATGATGGCCCAGTGTGGGCCAGCCCTTTCAGGCCCAGGGCAACTTTTGTACCTTTCGGGCCCATCCAGGTTTTGTGTAGGCAGCCCTGTAATACAACTAGGAGAATACTAACAACATTGACTGGCCATTATTTAGCCACTTAAACCAAAAGACACCTTTTCAGAAGCTGTTATGTCATATAGGCCAGGAATCCTGAAATCTGGCTTGTGAGATCCACTTTTCTACAAAGTTTAGCTCTAACCCTAATCAAACACCTTAGCATGGTAATCAATGTCTTCAGGATCATGAGAACATCACAGGTGGGTGAGTTTGATCAACGAAGAAGCTAAACTGTCACAAGCCAGATTCGAGGATCTCTGATGTAGGCCTATTTGCTTTTCAGAGGCTGATTGAAAATGCTCCTTTACTAAGTCCTTCTGATTTTGAAGTTGAGAATGAGATAAAGGTGTGGTTGTGGAATGCAAGAGACAGAGTGGGTGGGCGAGCGCTACCACAATCTGCTGACTACTTGAAAGATCTCAGAGGAAGAGTGAGCTTTGCTTTAGCAGATGAAAACACATTTTCAGCAGAGATTATATTTTTTGTAATGTTAATTTGTTTTTTTTTATATATATATATATATTTCTATAGATTTGTAGTCCCTTTCAGAGTGTTAAATGAGCACTGTTAACAAAAATTAAATGTTTTCTATTTTGTATTTAATAAATCCATCTATTTGAAATCCCTTTGACTAGTGTGCATTTTTGACAATACAGGCATCCATTTCAGATGTATAATAACTGTTTTTCCCAAAGACCTAAATAGTAGCTGAAAAGTGTCTAAGAATACAGCATTAGCATTAAGAATATCAAATATTGGTAGGACAGTTTGGCCACGTCTTATTACTGGGGGTGACTAGTCCCTCGGTGTAGGTTATGGCCCTGCTGTGACCAACACCAAACATCCTCCAAAAAACATACAAATATCAATGAATACACTCCATATTATTGAAAATAATGTATTAAATCAGTCTTTGTAAATAATCCACCTTTGTCTTTAGACAATAAACAGGCCTTTTAGAGAGAGTGTTGTTTACAATGACAAACATCCGTAATTGTCATACGGTAACATATTAAAAAGTAAATTCTACGGAATATACTACAGGTTAATGAACTTCATAAGAAAGTAGAAACTATCTTTCTAGGGAAAAAAAAAAAACCCTGCATATAACACTTCTCATTTTTTAAACAGTGCTAACCCCAAGCAGGAAGTGGTTGCCTATAATGTGTGAAAGCTTGGCAATATAATCTGTTGATATTGTGTTGGCCGTTCTGAATGTCTGGCGTATGTTGTTTTTGGCTGTTAAGCGCACATGTACTGTTATACAAACACTAACTCACACAAAACCAGGGATGTGGAAACATGAAATCAGTCTGAAATGTGTGGAAAACAAATTTTAAATTTTATCAGCCTCTTTTCACAATATGACACATTTTTAATGTCAACCAAGAATTTTCTAAATAGTACCACTTTCAAATTAAAACTAAAATGTTGTTGTAACCCTTTATAAATAATAATAAAAAAACAAACAAACATATTTTTCATATAAAGATAATTTAGAGAATTATAGGCTGGTGGATGAATTATCAGTCATTCTGTGTTTATCTGAAATATACTAACAATAATGGGGTCCAACAATAAGAAAAAGGTAAAAGTTACATAAATGTAAAGTGTTTCATCAATGTAACATTAACTTGAAAGACGACATTTCTTTTTGATCACGTCACTCTAATAACCTACAGGTAGACCACATGTTATCAGCAGCTAGCTGTTGGGCTCATGAATAGTCACGTTGTTTTGCTACATCCATATAAAATATAAACAAAGATTTACTATGGAACTATTGGTTATTGGACATTTTATTCATAGAGAAAGCAATTCAACTCAAAAACACTTTCATGGACACATCAGAATAATACTGAGTGTAATATTCTTTCAAAAGAACACCCTGTGGTGCATCCTTGGGAATAATCACTTTGAATCTTGAATAAACTGCTTTCAAAATATGGCTTTCCAAAAAAAAAAACAAAAAAAAAAGGAAAGGAAAGTGGTCTCTTGGAGTTAAAACTGTGCCACTGATTATGCTGAAGTAAAGCTAAAGATTTCCAGCTCATGCTATATCAAAGATAAATTCAGTAAAAAAGGAAAATCTATATGTGAGCCTTATGATTGACTAGAGCCTTATGCAGAGAAAAAACAATTTCATAAAAACTTCAATGGGCAATTTTCATGAAGTCTATTTAACATTTTCAGAAAAAAAAAAAAAAAAATCAAATTTAAAACAATGAAATAATAATAATAATAATAATAATAATAATAATGATAATACAATGTTTGGTCTGCCATCATGTTAACAGTAGAGCCTCATATTAGAACTTCAGACAGTTGCATTAGACAGTATAGACGGCTGCTGAAAATCTGGTGTAACTTTTGCTTTTCACCATTATATGGATGTCTTACCTAGAAATGCCTTACCTTTAATGCTGTGCTGAGATCTGGTTCATTGAGGTTCAGATGATGTTCTGTTGTGGAGAAAATGTTCTAAGTCTGGCAAGAATATTCAGAGTTAGAGTTTCAGAAGTTAAAATTAGACTTTATTGCAAGAAGACAACAAGAAGCTGAGATGCCTGCAGAACATCTGTACATACATTATACAAGTTTCACTTCTTGAATGGAATTAGTGAAATAAATCAACTTTTTGAAGATATTCTAATTATATGACCAGCACCTGTAGTTTATTGGTTGTTCATGTTATTAGCACGGAAAAACTGCTTACTCCAGCTTTAAAACGTCACTAAACTGATTGCTCACTAAAACCCCCCGTCACAGACCATGTTTTCCTTTAAAGTTTTCCTTTAAAATCCCAGAAAGTTTGAATGTGACGTGCATAATGAGTTTATATGTAACTGGGTAAGATGTTTGCTTACTTTTTAAGTAGTCCCAATGACACAATTATTTATTCATTCAGACAAATGTATGAATGCAGGACAAGCATGCTAAAGAAAGGCAGGATTTGGTGAAAAATGTAATATGCCAGTCATAGCGCAACATACGGGCAACATACGCGCAACTCCTGTCACAAGACATTTCCCTATGATCTGTGTTCTGTTAAATGGCAATGGACTTTGAGGAAGGAAGAGACGCAGCCTGTAACTTTTCCCTCTGATGTCGCTTTTGGAAAGTGTCACACAGGCACTTTAGAAAAATTAGTGATTTATCCAGTTATAATATCTGCATTTTGTATTTTAGTACCATGCATTTTTTTTTTAACATCCATTTTCCAAGGAGGCACTGACGTCTCCCTTGAGTTCTCAGATTAAAAACAGCCCTGTCAGTACCGTAAAGATGAGTAAATCAGAACCTATAGCAGAAGTGAATAGGCAGAAATGTGAAATAGAGAACTTTTCTTTCAGAAAAAAATACTTATGGTTGTGGTTTTCAAAAGCACTGTCTTCAGCAGTTTAAGGGCGTAAAGAGAAAGGAAGAAGAATGAGTCAAATTTGTGAATGAGTTAAATTTTAAAATTAAAACTGCATGTTATGTATATATATATATATATATATATATATATATATATATTAATCAAATACTTAATGTGTTGAAAACAGCTCTGTCATATTTTCTTGTCGTCACATTCAGTTCTCACTAATTACACTCTTAAAAATGAAGGTGATTCACGATGCCATAGAAGCATTTTTTGTTTAAATGGTTCCATAAAGAACCTTTAACATCTGAAGTGCCTTTCTGTTTTACAAAAGGTTATTTTTTGAGGAAAGAAGGTTCCTCAGATTCAGGCATCAGGTCTGCAAAATTATAAACAGTGGATTGATGAAGATTTCAGCAACAACTCCAACCCTCGGCAAATGTGGCAAGGTATACGATTCATTTCAGACTATAAAAAGAAGAATGACATATTACAACATATTACAACCAGTCAAAATGCTTACCTGGCAGAGGAAATTAACAGCTTCTTTGCACGTTTTGAAAAAGACAATAATCAATTCTCAGTTCACTTTAAATCCACAGAGAATTCACAGCCTCTTGTCCTACATACACATGACGTACGGCGGGCACTTAACAACATCAACATAAGGAAAGCAGCTGGTCCTGATGGTGTGCAAGGACGTGTGCTACAGGCCTGCGCTGATCAACTGGCAGAGGTGTTCACAAACATCTTTAACCTATCCCTTTCCTTATGTATAGTTCCCACATGTCTGAAATCTACGACTATCGTGCCTGTCCCCAAGACAAACAGGATAACATATCTTAATGACTATTGACCGATTGCTCTCACTCCTGTTATTGCTAAATGTTTTGAACGACTAGTAATCACTCATATCAAAGACTCTATACCAACTGATCTAGAACAATATCAGTTTGCCTATCGGGCAAATAGATCGACTGAGGATGCCGTCTGTGTAGCTATGCATGCTGTTCTCTCCCATCTGGAAAAGCATAATACATGCATCAGGATGCTCTTTGTTGACTACAGCTCAGCATTTAACACCATTGTACCAAGCCAGCTGATTAACAAACTTCATGCTATAGGATTAACTTCTTCCACATGCAGCTGGTTATTGGACTTTCTTACCAACCACCCCCAGTCAGTGCGGATGGACAAACATACATCCTCTGCTTTAACTTTGAGTACTGGGGTACCACAAGGGTGTGTACTAAGTCCCCTCCGTTATGCACTTTTTACCCATGACTGTCAAGCTACCCATATTCTGGTTAAATTTGCAGATGACACAACTGTCATTGGGCTCATTACAAACAATAATGAAGCTGCATATAGGGAGGAGGTTCAAAAACTGACATTGTGGTGTGACACCAACAACTTGGTCTTAAACATCAGGAAGACTAAAGAAATTATTGGGGACTTTAGGACCACTAAAAAGATCACCCACTGCCCTGTAATGAATGAAATGATTTAATGAAAATTACAGGTGGGGGAGCAAAGAAGAAGGTAAAGCCGGGAGAGCTCGCTCTCACCGGAGCGTTCAGTAAGGGACCGTGGGGAAAGTGCAAGTTTTCTTTGTTTTTTGCTGTAGCTCAATGGGCGGTGTTTTTGTAATAGCTTCTTTGTTAACAAAGAAGCTATTACAAAATTTGTTAACAAAAAAGCTACTACAAAATCACCGCGATCACGAAACATGATCAGCTTTGCCCTTTTGGCAGTCACACTGTTTAGACTATTTTAGGGCAAGTCGTTTTAAAGTTATTGCCGTTTATCGCTGAATGTGTCACGAATATCGAAAACAAAACCAACTTAACCCCGCTACGTCGGTGGGGGTCGGCGCCGCGATGGGCGTAACTGGTGTTGCAGAACACCACCAACATAGATAACGTTATGTTTTTTTTTTTACTCTTTGTACAGCAGTCCCTGTTAATTCTAAATGTATTTTAATGTAGAAGATATGCTACATAAGTGTATGAAATCTAGAAAATATGGGCTGAAAAAAGTGCTGCTGGCTCGTCTGCCAGTGGGTGCCCTCCACGCATAAAAGTGAAACTCCGCCTATGTCCTTGTGTCTATCCTACTATCCTATAATGTGATAAATACCAGGTACACTCACACTCACACTCACACCTTCCCAATCCTTTTTCCTTTGTTCTTTGTTGTTTATGTTTTGTGAAATTGTTTCAATTCATCTTCTCATTTAAGGGATTGATGTGCTCAAAAGATGATCACGTGGACAATTCAATCCATTAAGGTTTGCCTCAATTTAGTTTTGTTTCTGGTATTCTTTAGTTTAATGGTTGAATGTTTTCTTTCTCTTCTTTGAATGTTTGTTATTTGAATATTGCAAACCGTACGATTATGCTGGAACTATATTTTGGCTGCTTGAAAATTACATTTGCATTTGGAACGTGAGTAATGTTTCCTGAATTCGATACCTGTCCTTTCTGGTTTCTTTATCTGTAACTGGTGTTTTTTGTTTGTTTGTATGTTTTTTAATTAAGCTATCCAGATTTAACCTTGTCTGATCCTTGAACTTCAAATAAATAATTCTCTGGTAAGATAGGAAGCCAGGGGCACCAGTGTTACAGATGTCCTTCAAGTTGGGCAACTTTGATCGGTGTCTGGGTCACGGGTTTGAGGACAGAGGAGCAAGGAAGTGACGAAGCATGGTAAGAATGGTAACTGAAAATTGTATTCAAAATGTAATTCAACACAAAAGCAGTTTTACAAACACTCAATATCAGAAAATCAGTTCTCTGAAGTCCTCAACACTTCCGACCAACAAATGAGACTCATGGTAACAGCTAGAATAAGATCATATTAATATAGAGGTGCTTGTGATGGACCAAAACATGAACACATCAGAGGTTTATTGTGCCACATTGTCTGTCCACATAATTTAAAAGACAGGAATCTTAACAATGAATTATACAACCACAGCAAGATGGATTCCCGAAAATAATATAAGCAAAAACATGAGAAGATGAGAAGAACCCTATTTCTCACAAATCCCTTTTCTATTAGTTGAGCATGGCAGATCATTCCAGTTATTCAGACTGTCTTTCCAGCATTTCGCAAGCACGAATGCACTGCAATCGCACACTCCACTGGAGGATGTCAACGTGTTCCCAGGCCACCCCCACCCGAGAGGGAAGTTGGGACTGGAGGAAATGTGTCCATAGAATAATACAGCAGATATACAATGAGAAAGTACAACATGAAAAAAGTTTACTTTGGTAATGATGGTAATTGAAGATTTTATTCAAACAAAAAGCAATTCAACTGAAAAGCAACTTCACAGACACTCAATATCAAAATAAGAAGGTGAATCAGGGCAATCTAGACACTTTAGTCTTTTTGTAGTTTACTGTGATTGTCACCTTAACACTTCAGGGCCCGTATTCACAAAACATCTTAAGGCTAAAAGTAGCTCATAACTTGCAGATTTAGGAGAAAATCTTAAAAATAATGGGCGTGCCAGTCCTAAATTTAGGACTCCTAAGTTTTTGCTCTAAGAGTGTTTCACAAAGCATTTAGCGCTAAAACTACTCCTAAATCTGTTCAAAGTAAAGACTGATTTATACGCATTCGCTTGGGTTTGTGAAATCACCCATTTCGCGTGGCAGTGTGCACAGCATCTCGAGTGAACTGTTCGCGTGTCACCGCATTGATCACCAACAAAAAGCTGTTTTAAAGCTGTTTTGGCTGAACGGGTACGCCTGTACAAACATCTCTACAATCCATCAATGCGTGACCACAGAAATATTCAGATGGCAAATAACTCTTAGAGAGAAATCGTGACCAGCGTTGGACAGGACGAAAACTTTTGCAAGAAAGTTTGTGAAACTGTACATTTTAACACTGTTGTGTTGGTTTTACTGTTGAAGACTGCTGTAATAAAAATATTTTTCATAATTGCTTTTGTTAGTGTTTCACATTACTTATTTTCATAGGCGTAATTCACGGGTGGGACACTTTTTGCAAGGCTCGATATTGTCCCACCACTTTTTTGAACATCTCGCGGCACAGACGTACCTAATGCTGGTGAAACATTCCTTTCTGTTAAATAAGGTGCTAAAGCTAGAATCGGTATTTTTTTTCTGAAATTAAGCTTAATGTTCGTTGCGATGTTAATTAGTGACGGAACTTTCTCAATGAGGCTCGTGCTCAGTGTTCACACGCGAACGCTTCAATCCATCGCTTATGACTCATTACGGTTAAAAAATAAACCAAAATACACACAAATGTGTCTCGGATATAGGATCACTGATGAACATGTTTAATTTTAATAAGGGATGAAAAAATTTGTGCCATGGCGGATTAGAACCCAAAACCTATAACTCATTTAACGAACATTCTACCACTTGCCTAGTGGAATATTGCTAATAACTGATGCATATCTATGTATTTATTCACTGCACCATTTATCTCAAGGCTAATAACATATTATTAAAGTACATGTAAGAATAAAACTATCATGTTAAAAACGAGTTTAATGTCAATACATTATGTACACATGATCAGAGCCTGATCATAAAAGTTCTCCTAAATAGCAGTAAAAGTTTTTAGCTAAGAGTTTTCTCTTAAAACCTATTCACAAAGCTGCTGAGACAAACTTTTACTAAGGAATAGAGAGAAATCTTAAGCTAAAAGTAAGGGCGGGGTTGACCTCGTTGCTATGAATGATGTCGACATGCTCACTAACTCTGCACACAATGGTTGGCTGATAGGGGTCTCTGTCAGACATTTATTCATAGAAATATTGTAACGTGCAATATTATATCATATTTAAATAAAGGTTTTAAAATAAAAATGTTGCCATATTCAAATAAAGATTTTAAAATGCAGGCTAAGTGTCACTAATTAAACATGTATATCTTCAGCCTCTTACATGTGCGCTCCTCGTATACAGTTAGCGGATATGCATATAAACAGCCTTTTAATTAACAGGGTAGAATAATCATAGGTGATAGTAAGGCATGCAAACGTAAAAGAAAACCAAACTGGACGCAGGAACAACTCTTACTTCTTGCCCAACTTGTTCATGAAAACAAGGATATAATCAAGGGAAAATCTGGAGTTGGGATAACCTCAAAAACTAAAATGTAAAGATGTGTGGGAAAATATATGTGTGCAAATAAATGCAGCTTTCCCACTTTTGTCCAGAGGCAAAGATGACTGTGAAAAGCGCTGGTATTCTCAGGCCAAGGCAGAGACTGCAGAATTTAAGTGACAAACAACTGCTACAGCTAAACGGACATTACTTTCAAGTTGCCGATAATGCTGTCATGTAACTTTGTTATGCTATTGCAGATCAAAATCCTTAGCCTCATTAAAATATTTATTGCATCCATAAGGAGCTGCCATTCGAGGATTGTCAAAACCTTGATCTGTGGCGTTATTGGGCTGTTTCTATTTTTTGGTGAAGTGACTGCATCCCTGCAAGTTCTGCAACAGTCATAATACCTTCGCGATTAAGACCATACCTTCTTAAAAGCTCATTATCATCAAATGTTTCTAAAATGTTTCTGTTCCAAGGCAGACAGCCGGCAACAGCCATTATAGGATAGTTTCAGGACTTGATCTTAGTGACTTAGGAGTCCTCTCCACTACTCCTAACATTTCACAGATTTAGGAGCTAGTTTTAGTGCTAAAACGCTTTGTGAAATACTCTTAGAGCAAAAATTAGGAGTCCTAAATTTAGGATTGACACCCATTATTTTTAAGATTTTCTCCTAAATCACTAAGTTATGAGATAGGCTACTTTTATCCTTAAGATGTTTTAGGAACAGGGGCCAAGAATTTGGTGATGTGCACGCGGTCAGCACAGACCTGCGGTGCAGAAGAACGCGTCGAGTATAAATCAGCCTAAATCAGGCTTAAATCACTAAGATCAAATCCCAACCTTCCTAATATTGGTGTTGCTGGCAATCTGCCTCGGAACTTAAACGTTTTAGAAACACTTTGCATGTATATGCACGCATATTCCCACACAACTTTTTGTAGTCTTGGAGGTTATCCCAGCTCCAAATTTTTAATTTGATTATATCTTTGTTTTCATTAATACATTGGGCAAGAAGTAACTGGCGTCCAGTTTGGTTTTGTTTTACGTTTGCATATCTCGCTATCAGCCATGATTATTCTATTCTGTTAATAAAAAAGCTTTTTACGTCGGCACCAATAGCCTATTGGTTAGTTCGCCGACAAACAGCGTAACTGCACTCAAAGCGACCCGAGTTTGATTCCCGTTTCGAAGAGTTTTGCTGCTCCCGCCCCCCTCTCTTCACCCAACAATTTTGTGTCAGTTCTCTGCTATTCGGTGTCATTTAAAAGCATAAAAAGCCCTTTTATTATAAGAAGCACACAGGTAAAAGGCTGTCAATCATTTGAACACTTGTTTAATAAGTGACACTTGCCCTGCATTTTAAATTCTTTATTTGAATGTGGCAACATTTTTACTAACTTTTTAAAACTTTATTTGAATATGGCAACATTTACAACAATATTTCTATGAATAAATGTCTGACAGAGATCCCTCCCCTATCAGCCAATCACTGTATGCATGGCTAGTGAGCATGCTGACATCATCCATAGTAACGAGGTCAACCCCGCCCTTACTCTTAGCTTAAGACTTCTCTCTACTCCTTAGTAAAAGTTTGTCTTAGCAGCTTTGTTAATAGGTTTTAAGAGAAAACTCTTAGCTAAAAACTTTTACTGCTATTTAGGAGAACTCTTAGTGGTAAGATAAAATGTTTTGTGAATACGGGCCCAGATCAACAAATGAGACTCATGATAACAGTAGAATACATTCATATTAATATAGAGCTGCTTTTTATGGAGAAAAAACATGAAAACATCAGAGGTTCATTGTCTCAGGTCAGCGTATTTCATACCATGAAAAGCAGTAGATTATTATAGCAATAAGAAAATTATTATATTTTTTACTTTTTTATTCTAACAAATTGCATATCAGCTTATCATTATTTAAAAGGCAGGGATTCAATCAGTGTGTTCACATTAAGAATGATTATGTTAGACAATAGAAGCAAAACAACAATAAGATGGGATGAACCCTATTTCTCACAAATCCCTTTTTTCTTCTCTGAGCATGGGGCATCATTCCAGCTGTTCAGGGGTGACCATCCCCACTGCTCTCTTTTATAATTCAGTTCAATACAGTTTTCATTTCCGTCATTGTTCGGCTCATTTTTGAGCCAAAACCTGAACGACATGTATCAGATGTTCAGTTTTTCAGTACCACAGATAAATGAATCAACACACAGTGATTTTTAGCACTTACCCTTGATTTAGTGGTGAATCATCCACCCATGTCATTTTGCCCTCCTGTTCTATGTCAGACAAACCAATCCACACTCTCTCTGTGGTAAGTGAAGAAATGAACCTCTGTGTGTGAATAAAAACAGGAATAAGTGTGATTCCTCTCATTCAGTAACAGACACTCACACAAACTCACCTGCTTCACTTCACTGTTGATAATGACCAGATCAGCACCACGATCCCTGCAGTACTGTCTGCTGTCAGACCAGCTCTTCAACTCATTGGACAAGAAAAACCAACCTGACCCACACAAGGCATGCATTTTATAAAACTGTGTACATACAGAGATAGAGACAGAGCGAAAGAGAGCAAAACGTTCACATTCCTACATGACAATGGCCCTAAGCACACAGCAAGACTTGAGGCTGTAGAGGTGTGTCAACTAAGTATTGAGTTGAGGGTATAAATACTTATGCAATGTACTTATTTGAGTGTTGTATTTTTAATCAATTTGCAAAGTTGTCACAATTCTGTTGTGTACTTTGTCACTGTGGTGTATGGATTGTAGATTGATGTGGGAAAAAAAAAAAAAAAAATTAACCATAAGGCTGGAACATAAAACATAAAAAATAAATAAATAAATAAAAACATGAAGGGGATTGAATACTTTTGCAAGGCACTATATATATATATGTACTGACCTCGTTTAGTTGATTCTTTCTTCAGTTCTTCACTCAGAGAAATGACTTTGCTTTCTAACTCTAGTTTCTTCTTATTCAAAGAGTAAAAACTCCTCTGTAACACGTCTTTCCCAGCAGTGAGATCATTGACTCTGGTCTCCAACTCCAGTTTTTTCTGACTTACAGAGTTGTAGTTTCTCTGTAACTGGGTTTTCCCAGCAGTGAGATCATTGACTCTCGTCTCCAACTCCAGTTTCTTCTGACTTAAAGAGATGAA
>VONZ01003856.1:0-15737 GCA_012976165.1 Labeo catla | reverse complement strand
GGTCAGCTTTTTTCACGAAACTGAATAAACTAACGTTTTTTGACTGAGAAAAGACGTTTGAGAGCATTTCTGAGAAAGCTTTCGTTTCATGAGCCCACATTTATAAAATCACTATTGGCGTTCCTAGAATGCCTTAACTCAGCGTTTCATGCACTGAGGCTTTAACTAAATTTGATATTCATAAATCTTCTAAGAAATCAAGAAGTGTCTTTCTGCATTGCAAAAAACATTATTTTCATGTACTTGAAATTTTTTTAATGTGGGTCAGCTTTATTCATGAAACTGCACAAACAAACGTTTTCTGACGACGAAAAGACGTTTGAGAACATTTCTGAGTAATCTTTCGTTTCATGAGCCCACATGTATAAAATCACTATTGGCGTTCCTAGAATGCCTTAACAAAGCGTTTCATGCATTGAGGCTTTAACTAAATTTGATATGCATAAAACTTCTATTACATCAAGAACTATCTTTCTGCATTCCAAATAACATTGCTTTCATGCATGTGAAACATTTTTAATGTGGGTCAGCTTTTTCATCGTAAACTGAATGAACTAACGCTTTCTGACTGAGAAAAGACGTATTGAGAGCATTTCTTGAGTAATCTGTTTTCCATGAGCCCATGTATAAAATCACTATTACATGCCTCAAAGGCCTTCAGAATAGTTTATCTCCTCCATGCATTGAGGTTTTAACTAAATTTGATACTATAAATCTTCTAAGAAATCAAGAAGTGTCTTTCTGCTTTGCAAATAACATTCCTTTCATGCATGTGAAACATTTTTAATGTGGGTCAGCTTTTTTCACGAAACTGAATTAACTAACGTTTTCTGACTGAGAAAAGACGTTTGAGAGCATTTCTGAGAAAGCTTTCGTTTCATGAGCCCACATGTATAAAATCACTATTGGCGGTCCTAGAATGCCTTAATTCAGCGTTTCATGCATTGAGGCTTTAACTAAATTTGATATTCATAAATCTTCTAAGAAATCAAGAAGTGTCTTTCTGCATTGCAAAAAACATTATTTTCATGTACTTGAAAATTTTTAATGTGGGTCAGCTTTTTTCACGAAACTGAATAAACTAACGTTTTCTGACTGAGAAAAGACGTTTGAGAGCATTTCTGAGTAATCTTTCGTTTCATGAGCCCACATGCATAAAATCACTATTGGCGTTCCTAGAATGCCTTAACTCAGCGTTTCATGCATTGAGGCTTTAACTAATTTTGATATTCATAAAACATCCAAGACATCAAGAAGTGTCTTTCTGCATTGCAAAAAACATTCCTTTCATGCATGTGAAACATTTTTAATGTGGGTCAGCTTTTTTCACGAAACTGAATAAACTAACGTTTTCTGACTGAGAAAAGATGTTTGAGAGCATTTCTGAGTAAAATTTCGTTTCATGAGCCCACATGTATAAAATCACTATTGGCTTTCCTAGAATGCCTTAACTTAGCGTTTCAAGCACTGAGGCTCTAACCAAATTTGATATGCATAAAACTTCTAATACATCAAGAACTATCTTTCTGCATTCCAAATAACATTGCTTTCATGCATGTGAAACATTTTTAATTTGGATCAGCTTTTTGTCAAAACTGCATAAACTAACGTTTTCTGACTGAGAAAAGACGTTTGAGAGCATTTCTGAGAAAGCTTTCGTTTCATGAGCCCACATGTATAAAATCACTATTGGCGTTCCTAGAATGCCTTAACTCAGCGTTTCATGCACTGAGGCTTTAACTAAATTTGATATTCATAAATCCTCTAAGAAATCAAGAAGTGTCTTTCTGCATTGCAAAAAACATTATTTTCATGTACTTGAAAATTTTTTAATGTGGGTCAGATTTATTCATGAAACTGCACAAACAAACGTTTTCTGACGACGAAAAGACGTTTGAGAGCATTTCTGAGTAATCTTTCGTTTCATGAACGCACATGTATAAAATCACTATTGGCGTTCCTAGAAGGCCGTAACAAAGCGATTCATGCATTGAGGCTTTAACTAAATTTGATATTCATAAAATTTCTAACACATCAAGAAGTGTCTTTCTGCTTTGCAAATAACATTCCTTTCATGCATGTGAAACATTTTTAATGTGGGTCAGCTTTTTTCACGAAACTGAATAAACTAACGTTTTCTGACTGCGAAAAGACGTTTGAGAGCATTTCTGAGAAAGCTTTCGTTTCATGAGCCCACATGTATAAAATCACTATCGGCGTTCCTAGAATGCCTTAACTCAGCGTTTCATGCATTGAGGCATTAACTAAATTTGATATGCATAAAACTTCTAACACATCAAGAAGTGTCTTTCTGCTTTGCAAATAACATTCCTTTCATGCATGTGAAACATTTTTAATGTGGGTCAGCTTTTTTCACGAAACTGAATGAACTAACGTTTTCTGACTGAGAAAAGACGTTTGAGAGCATTTCTGAGAAAGCTTTCGTTTCATGAGCCCACATGTATAAAATCACTATTGGCGTTCCTAGAAGGCCTTAACTTAGTGTTTCATGCACTGAGGCTTTAACTAAATTTGATATACATAAAACTTCTAAGAAATCAAGAAGTGTCTTTCTGCATTGCAAAAAACATTATTTTCATGTATGTGAAAATTTTTTAATGTGGGTCAGCGTTATTCACGAAACTGAATAAACAAACGTTTTCTGTCTGAGAAAAGACGTTTGAGAGCATTTCTTAGTAATCTTTCGTTTCATGAGCCAACATGTATAAAATCACTATTGGCGTTCCTAGAATGCCTTAACTTAGCGTTTCATGCACTGAGGCTCTAACTAAATTTGATATGCATAAAACTTCTAATACATCGAGAACTATCTTTCTGCATTGCATATAAGATTCCTTTCATGCATGTGAAACATTTTTAATGTGGATCAGCTTTTTGTCAAAACTGCATAAACTAACGTTTTCTGACTGAGAAAAGACGTTTGAGAGCATTTCTGAGAAAGCTTTCGTTTCATGAGCCCACATGCATAAAATCACTATTGGCGTTCCTAGAAGGGGGTAACAAAGCGTTTCATGCATTGAGGCTTTAACTAAATTTGATATTCATAAAATTTCTAAGACATCAAGAACTAACTGAATAAACTAACGCTTTTCTGTCTGAGAAAAGACGTTTGAGAGCATTTCTCTTAGTAATCTTTCGTTTCATGAGCCCACATGCATAAAATCACTATTGGCGTTCCTAGAATGCCTTAACTCAGCGTTTCATGCACTGAGGCTTTAACTAAATTTGATATTCATAAATCTTCTAAGAAATCAAGAAGTGTCTTTCTGCATTGCAAAAAACATTATTTTCATGTATGTGAAAAATTTTTAATGTGGGTCAGCTTTATTCATCAAACTGTACAAAGTAACGTTTTCTGACTGCGAAAAGACGTTTGAGAGCATGTCTGAGCAAGCTTTCGTTTCATGAGCCCAGATTCATGAAATAACCATTGGCGTTCCTACAAGGCCTTAATTTAGCGTTTCATGCACTGAGGCTTTAACTAAATTTGATATTCATAAAATTTCTAAGACATCAAGAAGTGTCTTTCTGCATTGCAATCAACATTCCTTTCAGGCATGTGAAACATTTTTAATGTGGATTAGCTTTTCGACAAAACTGCATAAACTAAAGTTTTCTAACTGAGAAAAGACGTTTGAGAGCATTTCTGAGAAAGCTTTCTTTTCATGAGCCCAGATGCATAAATTCACTATTTTGCCCTAGACTGCCTTAACTCAGCGTTCCCCTTCAGGAACTCGAGCTGCGTCATCAAACACTAGGGGAACGCCTCCAGCGTGAGCACGCTCTGAATCACGTGTAATCAGTCCAATAGAGAAGCGAGACGTCATGGGCGGGTGACGTCACGGACCAGGAAGCTTAAAAGCACGTGCGCCGGCACCGGCATTCAGCTTCATTTGTTCAGCGAAGCGCTCTGTGTGTGTGTGTCAAAATAACGTGTCTGTTTTTGGTACCAGTTTGTACCCCTTTCTTTTGAGACACGATGTCCAAAGTTCTCAGAAAACTGAAACATAAAAGCAATCCACGTTACAAGCCGTGTGTTCCTCCCTGCTTGCGCTTTATTCCGAGCGGGGATACACACAGCTTGTGCGTGGTTTGCTTGGGAGCGGACCACGCAGAGTCGGTTCTTGAGGGGGCCGACTGCCCGCATTGTGAGCTGCTTAGCCTGCGTGCTCTCCGCTCCCGGAAGGCTCTCTTTGCGGAGGGAGCCTTCATCAGTGTTCCTCGCGGGTCTGGCCCCGCTTCCGCCGAGGCGGAGTGGCAGCTGCACTCGTGGGGTTCGCAGCTGGATCTACTGGAGGGAATGGAGACGCCATTCCCTCCTTCCTCACCTGGTAGATCCGGGGCCCGTTCTCAGGGATCGGAAGCCCGTTCTGCGGTTCCTTCCACCCAGGGAACAGCCTCAGCGCTCCCCTTTTCTTCCTCTGAGGAGGTCGAATCTGAGAGCGTTGGGGTGGCCCCACACTCGCCCCGATATGAGGAGCTTTTGGAGGTGGTAACTCGAGCGGTAGCTAAATTAAAGATCGATTGGCCCGCCGAGAAACAAGGCGAACCGCAGCGAAGCAAATTAGACGAACGCTTCCTGCGTAATCGGCCGCCTCCTGCACACCGGAGCCTGCCGTTTTTCCCCGATCTCCACACCGAGGTGTCGAGATCGTGGGGTAAACCATTCTCGGCCCGTCTCTTTGTCCCCGCCTCTGACTACTATGGGAATGTGGTGGGGACAACAGCGCGCGGTTATAGAGCGATCCCTCGGGTAGAACAGACGCTTGCTAGCTATCTGTCTCCCGAGGCGTCATCGTCTCTAAAGGCTCCGGTCTTACCCACTAAGCCGCTGCGTACAACATCAGTGCTAGTGGGTAAGGGGTACTCGGCAGCAGGTCAGGCTGGTTCTTGTCTGCACACCATGGCGGTGTTGCAGGCATATCAGGCTGATCTGCTGAAAGAGCTAGACGAGTGCGACGAGGTTAGCAAAGATAATATTTCTGAGCTAAGGAGAGCCGCTGATTTGTCTCTCCGCGCCACCAAAGAGACCGCCCGTGCCAAATCGGTAGGTCTATGGCAGCTATGGTGGCGGCGGAGAGACATTTGTGGTTGACCCTGTCTGACATGAAGGAGAAAGACAGGGTCTTCCTACTCGATGCCCCGCTTGCGCCTTCTGGCCTGTTCGGCGACGCCGTCAATTCCGTCGTCGACAGGTACCAGGAGGCTCGTAAACAAGCGGCGGCGTTTCAGCGGTTCCTCCCTCGTCGCGTTCTAGCTCTGGGGTCTGCTGGGCGGGAGCAGCCCCAGCCGAGTACCAGCTCCTCACATAGGGCGAATCAAAAGCAGAGCGTCGCCTCTCGTGCTCCTCCGCAGCGGGACCGAGATCAGCGGCGCTCTAAGCCGGGGACTTCTAAGCCGAGGCCCGACCTGAGGGTTGTGCTTCAGGCAAAGAAGTCCTCGGCGAAGCGGTCCTGACGGTTGTGCAGGACCGCTGAGGGCAGCCCCTGCTGGGGAGGGGCGGGTAGCACCGCATTCCACGGTATCCGTCTCTTCTCAGTGCCCTCAGGAGACCAATGTCTCCGGCGAGCCACCCCTGTGGGGGTCTCTAGAACAGTTAGTTCGGTTAGTTCCTGCCGGGGCGCCGTTACAGGGCACCGATCTAGCAGTTCAAAAACATCCAGAGACCAGTCTCGAGAGGCTGGTTCCCTTAGTAGATTATCTGGCAGCGTGGAAACTACTGCCAAATGTATCTGCATGGGTCCTGCACACTGTAGAGCGGGGTTATCGCATTCAGTTCGGTGCTCCGCCTCCTCCTTTCAACGGGGTCTTTCCCACTGTGGTGGGCCCCGAGCAGGGTCTGGTAATGGAACAAGAAGTAGCAACTCTCCTCAGGAAGGAGGCCATCGAGGTGGTTTCTCCTCAGGACAGAGAATCCGGGTTCTACAGCCGGTACTTCATCGTTCCGAAGAAGGATGGGGGCCTGCGTCCTATTTTAGATCTAAGACAGTTGAACCGCTCATTCATGCGGCTGAAGTTCAAAATGTTGACAGTCAGTCAAGTTGTGTCACAAATCAGGTCCGAGGACTGGTTTGTGACAATAGATCTGAAAGACGCTTATTTTCATGTCTCCATCCTTCCTCAACACAGGAAGTTCCTAAGGTTTGCTTTCAGGGGCGAAGCATACCAATATCGGCTTCTTCGGTTCGGCCTAGCACTCTCCCCCCGCACTTTTACGAAGTGTGTGGATGCTGCTCTGGCTCCACTGTGACTCCGGGGCATCCACATACTCAATTACATCGACGATTGGTTGATTATGGCTCAATCGGAGCACATGGCGGTTCAACATCAAGATGTTGTTCTCGCTCATATGAAAGAGCTGGGGTTGAGACTGAACGCCAAGAAAAGTGTGCTGTCTCCATTACAGAGGACCACTTATCTGGGCGTGGTGTGGGATTCGACCACGATGCAGGCACGTTTGTCACCTGCTCGGATCGAGTCGATCCTCACGACAGTCAAGAGAGTGAAAGAAGGCCGGTCACTCACTGTAAAGTAGTTCCAGCGACTGCTGGGTCTGATGGCAGCTGCGTCCAACGTAATACCTTTTGGCCTGCTGTACATGAGACCCCTACAGTGGTGGCTCAGGACCAAGGGGTTCTCCCCGAGGGGAAACCCGTTCCGCATGATCAAAGTCACGCGGCGAGCCCTACGTGCTTTAGATATGTGGAAGAATCCTTGGTTCCTGTCTCAGGGCCCGGTGTTAGGAGCTCCTGGTCGCCGCGTAACGCTAGCGACGGATGCATCTCTCACCGGTTGGGGTGCGGTCATGAGTGGCCACCCAGCCCGCGGTCTGTGGAGCGGTCGGCATCTCACGTGGCACATCAACTGCCTGGAGATGCTGGCCGTGTTTCGAGCTCTGAAACACTTTCTCCCAGACCTAATAGGCCACCATGTGTTGGTGCGCACCGACAACATAGCGGTGGTCTATTATATCAACCACCAGGGAGGTCTGCATTCGCGCCCCTTGTACAAGCTGGCGCACCAGATCCTTGTGTGGTCCCAGGACAAACTCCTCTCACTGAAAGCAGTTTACATTCCTGGGCATCTCATAATGGGAGCAGACATCCTGTCGAGGCAGGGGCCGAGGCCCGGGGAATGGATGCTTCACCCCGAAGTGGTGAAGCAGATTTGGAGAGTTTTTGGCCAGGCTCAGGTGGACCTCTTCGCGACTCAGGAGAATGCGCAATGTCCCCTCTGGTTCTCTCTGATTCATCCAGCTCCACTGGGGCTGTGGTACAGACGTGGCCGAGGCTTCGTCTGTACGCTTTTCCCCCGATCGCTCTGCTCCCAGGAGTTCTGGAGAGGGTGCGCCGCGACGGGGTCCTTCTTCTATTAGTAGCCCCGTACTGGTCGGCCTGAGCATGGTTCTCGGACCTGATATCTCTCCTCGACGGCTCTCCATGGGAGATTCCCGTCAGGAGGGATCTCCTCTCGCAAGCGGGAGGCACCATCTTTCACCCTCGCCCGGAGTTGTGGAAGTTATGGGTGTGGCCCCTGAGGGGCCAGTTCGAGCACTGGACACATACGTTCACAGATCTGCCCTGTGGAGGAAATCTGAACAATTGTTCGTCTGTTACGGCCCCCCTAAGAAGGGCCTCCCTGCTTCTAAGCAAACTCTTAGCCGCTGGATCGTGGATGCCATCACTCTCTCTTATGAGTCTTCGGGCCTTCCCTCTCCCTTGGGGGTTAAGGCCCATTCTACTCGAGGCATTTCTGCCTCTAAGGCCTTTCTTTCTGGTGTCCCTATGCAGGACATTTGCAATGCTGTGGGATGGTCCTCGCCCCTTACCTTTGTCAGGTTTTATGATTTAGACCTGCGAGTCGCTCCTGGCTCCTCTGTTCTTCTGTCCTAGCACACACACTAGGCAACGACTTGTAACTAGGGCGGCGTGGGTATTGCGTTCCCCTAGCGTTTTTGACGCAGCTCGAGTTCCTGAAGGGGACGTCCCAGGTTACGACTGTAACCCTGGTTCCCCGAAGGGAATGAGACGCTGCGTCTCAGGCCCTACTTCCTGCATCCCTGCTGGCGTTTCGCTTCTCATGTAAGCTGAATGCCGGTGCCGGCGCACGTGCTTTTAAGCTTCCTGGTCAGTGACGTCACCCGCCCATGACGTCTCGCTTCTCTATTGGACTGATTACACGTGATTCAGAGCGTGCTCACGCTGGAGGCGTTCCCCTAGCGTTTGATGACGCAGCGTCTCGTTCCCTTCGGGGAACCAGGGTTACAGTCGTAACCTGGGACGTTTCATGCACTGAGGCTTTAACTAAATTTGGCTCATGAAACGAAAGATTACTCAGAAATGCTCTCAAAACGTCTTTTCGTCGTCAGAAAACGTTAGTTTGTGCAGTTTCATGAATAAAGCTGACCCACATTAAAAAATTTTCACATACATGAAAATAATGTTTTTTGCAATGCAGAAAGACACTTCTTAATTTCTTAGAAGATTTATGAATATCAAATTTAGTTAAAGCCTCAGTGCATGAAACGCTGAGTTAAGGCATTCTAGGAACGCAAACAGTGATTTTATGCATCTGGGCTTATGAAACGAAAGCTTGCTTAGATAATGCTCTCTAACGTCTTTTCTCAGTCAGAAAACGTTAGTTCCCCTTCAGGAACTCGAGCTGCGTCATCAAAAACGCTAGAGGAACGCCTCCAGCGTGAGCACGCTCTGAAATCACATGTGTAATCAGTCCAATAGAGAAGCGAGACGTCATGGGCGGGTGACGTCACGGACCAGGAAGCTTAAAAGCACGTGCCCCGGCACCGGCATTCAGCTTCATTTGTTCAGCGAAGCATTCTGTGTGTCTTTCAAAAAGAAAATAACGTGTCTGTTTTTTTTTGGTACCAGTTTGTACCCCTTTCTTTTGAGACACAATGTCCAAGGTATTGAGAAAGCTAAAACATAAAAGCAATCCACGTTACAAGCCGTGTGTTCCTCCCTGCTCGCGTTTTATTCCGAGCGGGGATACACACAGCTTGTGCGTGGTTTGCTTGGGAGCGGATCACGCAGAGTCGGCTCTCGAGGGCGCTGACTGCCCGCATTGCGAGCTGCTTAGCCTGCGTGCTCTCCGCTCCCAGAAGGCTCTCTTTGCGGAGGGAGCCTTCATCAGCGTTCCTCACGGGTCTGGCCCCGCTTCCGCTGAGGCGGAGCGGCAGCTGCACTTGTGGGGTTCGCAGCTGGATCTACTGGAGGGAATGGAGACGGGTGAACCCCTATCTCCTTCCTCACCTGGTAGATCCGGGGCCCGTTCTCAGGGTTCGGAAGCCCGTTCTGCGGTTCCTTCCACCCAGGGAACAGCCTCAACGCTCCCTTTTTCTTCCTCTGAGGAGGTCGAATCTGAAAGCGTTGGGGTGGCCCCACACTTGCCCCAATATGAGAAGCTTTTGGAGGTGGTTACTCGAGCGGTTGCTAAATTAAACATCGATTGGCCCGCCGAGAAACAAGCCAAACCGCAGCGAACCAAACTAGATGAACGCTTCCTGCGTAATAGGCCGCCTCCTTCACACCGGAGCCTGCTGTTTTTCCCCGATCTCCACACCAAGGTGTCGAGATCGTGGGGTAAACCATACTCGGCCCGTCTCTTTGTCCCCGCCTCTGATTATTATGGAAATGTGGTGGGGACAACAGAGCGCGTTTATAGAGCGATCCCTCGGGTAGAACAGACGCTTGCTAGCTATCTGTCTCCCGAGGTCTCATCGTCTCTAAAGGCTCCGGTCTTACCCGCTAAGCCGCTGCGTACAACATCAGTGCTAGTGGGTAAGGGGTACTCGGCAGCAGGTCAGGCTGGTTCTTGTCTGCACACAATGGCTGTGTTGCAGGCATATCAGGCTGATCTGCTGAAAGAGCTAGACGAGAGCGACGAGATTAGCAAAGATAATATTTCTGAGCTAAGGAGAGCCGCTGATTTGTCTCTCCGCGCCACCAAAGAGACCGCCCGTGCCATCGGCAGGTCTATGGCAGCTATGGTGGCAGCGGAGAGACATCTGTGGTTGACCCTGTCTGATATGAAGGAGAAAGACAGGGTCTTCCTACTAGACGCCCCGCTTGCGCCTTCTGGCCTGTTCGGCGACACCGTCAATTCCGTCGTCGACAGGTACCAGGAGGCCCGTAAACAAGCGGCGGCGTTTCAGCGGTTCCTCCCTTGTCGCGTTCTAGCTCTTGGGGCTGCTGGGCGGGAGCAGGGGGGAGCCTTCATCAGCGTTCCTCACGGGTCTGGCCCCGCTTCCGCCGAGGCGGAGCGGCAGCTGCACTCATGGGGTTCGCAGCTGGATCTACTGGAGGGAATGGAGACGGGTGAACCCCTATCTCCTTCCTCACCTGGTAGATCCGGGGCCCGTTCTCAGGGTTCGGAAGCCCGTTCTGCGGTTCCTTCCACCCAGGGAACAGCCTCAACGCTCCCTTTTTCTTCCTCTGAGGAGGTCGAATCTGAAAGCGTTGGGGTGGCCCCACACTCGCCCCAATATGAGGAGCTTTTGGAGGTGGTTACTCGAGTGGTTACCCACCGAGTGCCAGCTCCTCGCATAGGGCGAGTCAAAAGCAGAGCGTCTCCTCTCGTGCTCCTCCGCAGCGGGACCGAGATCAGCGGTGCTCTAAGCCGGGGACTTCTAAGCCGAGGCCCAACCTGAGGGTTGTGCTTCAGGCGAAGAAGTCCTCGGCGAAGCGGTCCTGACGGTTGTGCAGGACCGCTGAGGGCAGCCCCTGCTGGGGAGGGGCAGTTAGTAGTGCATTCCACGGTGTCCGTCTCTCCTCAGTGCCCTCAGGAGACCAATGTCTCCGGCGAGCTCATCCCCCAGTCTCTTCCGCCCGGCAACGTAGCGGAGCTGGGAACTGATCAAAGTCACGCGGCGAGCCCTACGTGCTTTAGATATGTGGAAGAAACCTTGGTTCCTGTCTCAGGGCCCGGTGTTAGGAGCTCCTGGTCGCCGCGTAACGCTAGCGAAGGATGCATCTCTCACCGGTTGGGGTGCGGTCATGAGTGGCCACCCAGCCCGCGGTCTGTGGAGCGGTCGGCATCTCACGTGGCACATCAACTGCCTGGAGATGCTGGCCGTGTTTCGAGCTCTGAAACACTTTCTCCCAGACCTAATAGGCCGCCATGTGTTGGTGCGCACCGACAACATAGCGGTGGTCTATTATATCAACCACCAGGGAGGTCTGCGTTCGCGCCTGGTGCGCTGAGGCTGAGGCCTCCTGTACGACCTCGGGTCCCTACTTGGGACCTCGCCGTGGTGCTAGAGGCTCTTTGTGGGCCCCCCTTTGAGCCTATCGAAGAGTCCTCTGATCATTTATTGTCAATTAAGACAGTTCTTCTTTTAGCTTTATCTTCGCTAAAGAGAGTAGGAGATCTTCAGGCCCTTTCTGTGGCCCCTTCACATTTGGACTTTGCCCCTGGTATGGCCAAAGTTTTTCTGTACCCTAGACCAGGGTATGTACTGAAGGTTCCCTCTGTACCACCACGGCCCGTTGTACTTCAGGCCTTTTGTCCTCCCCCTTTTCGGGATCCGGACCAGCAAAAGCTTAACTGTATGTGTCCAGTTCGAGTACTGGACACATACGTTCACAGATCTGCCCTGTGGAGAAAGTCCGAACAATTGTTTGTCTGTTACGGCCCCCCTAAGAAGGGCCTCCCTGCTTCTAAGCAAACTCTTAGCCGCTGGATCGTGGATGCCATCACTCTCTCTTATGAGTCTTCGGGCCTTCCCTCTCCCTTGGGGGTTAAGGCCCATTCTACTCGAGGCATTTCTGCCTCTAAGGCCTTTCTTTCTGGTGTCCCTATGCAGGACATTTGCAACGCTGCGGGATGGTCCTCGCCCCTTACCTTTGTCAGGTTTTATGATTTAGACCTGCGAGTCGCTCCTGGCTCCTCTGTTCTCCTGTCCTAGCACACACACTAGGCAGGGACTTGTAACTAGGGCGGCCTGGGTATAGCATTCCCCTAGCGTTTTTGATGACGCAGCTCGAGTTCCTGAAGGGGAACGTCCCAGGTTACGACTGTAACCCTGGTTCCCCGAAGGGAACGAGACGCTGCGTCATCAAAAACGCTCAGGCCCTACTTCCTGCATCTCTGCTGGCGTTTCGCTTCTTATGAAGCTGAATGCCGGTGCCGGCGCACGTGCTTTTAAGCTTCCTGGTCCGTGACGTCACCCACCCATGACGTCTCGCTTCTCTATTGGACTGATTACACATGTGATTTCAGAGCGTGCTCACGCTGGAGGCGTTCCCCTAGCGTTTTTGATGACGCAGCGTCTCGTTCCCTTCGGGGAACCAGGGTTACAGTCGTAACCTGGGACGTTTATGCAGTTTCATGAATACAGCTGACCCACATTAAAAATGTTTCACATGCATGAAAGGAATGTTATTTGCAATGCAGAAAGACACTTCTTGATGTGTTAGAAGAGTTATGCATATCAAATTTAGTTGGAGGCTCGGTGCATGAAACGCTTTGTTAAGGCATTGTAGGAACGCCAATAGTGATTTTATACATGTGGGCTCATGAAACGAAAGATTACTCAGAAATGCTCTCAAACGTCTTTTCTCAGTCAGAAAACGTTAATTTGTACAGGTTCATGAATAAAGCTGACCCACATTAAAAATGTTCCATACATGAAAAGATTGTTTTTGCAATGCAGAAAGACACTTCTTGATGTCTTGGATGTTTTATGAATATCAAATTTAGCAAAAGCCTCAATGCGCAAAACGCTTTGTTAAGGCATTCTAGGAACGCCAATAGTGATTTTATGCATCTGGGTTCTTGAAACGAAAGACTACTCAGAAATGCTCTCAAACGTCTTTTCTCAGTCAGAAAACGTTAGTTTATGCAGTTTTGTCAAAAAGCTGACCCACATTAAAAATGTTTCACATACATGAAAATAATGTTTTTTGCAATGCAGAAAGACACTTCTTGATTTCTTAGAAGTTTTATGAATATTAAATTTAGTTAAAGCCTCAGTGCATAAAACGCTGACTTAAGGCAGTCTAGGAACGCCAATAGTGATTTTATGCATCTGGGTTCATGAAACGAAAGCGTTCTCAGAAATGCTCTCAAACGTCTTTTCTCAGTCAGAAAACGTTAGTTTATGCAGTTTTGTCAAAAAGTTGACCCACATTAAAAATGTTTCACATGCATGTAAGGAATGTTGTTTGGAAAGCAGAAAGAAAGTTCTTGATGTAATAGAAGTTTTATGCATATCAAATTTAGTTGAAGCCTCAGTGCATGAAACGAAAAGTTAAGGCATTCTATGATCGCCAATAGTGATTTTATACATGTGGGTTCATGAAACGAAAGATTTCTCAGAAATGCTCTCAAACGTCTTTTCTCAGTCAGAAAACGTTAGTTTATTCAGTTTCGTGAATAAAGCTGACCCACATTAAAAATGTTTCACATACATGAAAATAATGTTTTTTGCAATGCAGAAAGACACTTCTTGATTTCTTAGAAGTTTTGTAAAAAATCAAATTTAGTTAAAGCCTCAGTGCATGCAACGCTGAGTTAAGGCAGTCTAGGAACGCAAATAGTGATTTTATGCATCTGGGCTCATGAAACGAAAGCTTGCTCAGAAATGCTCTCAAACGTCTTTTCTCAGTCAAAAAACGTTAATTTGTACATTTTCATGAATAAAGCTGACCCACATTAAAAATGTTCCACATACATGAAAAGATTGTTTTTTGCAATGCAGAAAGACACTTCTTGATGTCTTGGATGTTTTATGAATATCAAATTTAGTTAAAGACTCAGTGCATGAAACGCTAAATTAAGGCCTTCTAGGAACGCCAATGGTTATTTTATGCATCTGGGCTCATGAAACGAAAGCTTTCTCAAAAATGCTCTCAAACGTCTTTTCGTCGTCAGAAAACGTTAGTTTATGCAGTTTTGTCAAAAAGTTGACCCACATTAAAAATGTTTCACATGCATGAAAGGAATGTTATTTCGAATGCAGAAAGATAGTTCTTGATGTATTAGAAGTTTTATGCATATGAAATTTAGTTAGAGCATGAAACGCTAAGTTAAGGCATTCTAGGAACGCCAATAGTGATTTTATACATGTTGGCTCATGAAACGAAAGATTACTAAGAAATGCTCTCAAACGTCTTTTCTCAGTCAGAAAACGTTAGTTTATTCAGTTTCGTGAAAAAAGCTGACCCACATTAAAAATGTTTCACATACATGAAAATAATGTTTCTTGATTTCTTAGAAGTTTTGTGAAAATCAAATTTAGTTAAAGCCTCAGTGCATGAAACGCTGAGTTAAGGCAGTCTAGGAACGCAAATAGTGATTTTATGCATCTGGGCTCATGAAACGAAAGACTACTCAGAATTGCTCTCAAACGTCTTTTCTCAGTCAGAAAACGTTAATTTGTACAGGTTCATGAATAAAGCTGACCCACATTAAAAATGTTTCACATACATGAAAATAATGTTTTTTGCAATGCAGAAAGACACTTCTTGATTTCTTAGAAGTTTTGTAAAAAATCAAATTTAGTTAAAGCCTCAGTGCATGAAACGCTGAGTTAAGGCAGTCTAGGAACGCCAATAGTGATTTTATGCATCTGGGCTCATGAAACGAAAGCTTTCTCAAAAATGCTCTCAAACGTCTTTTCTCAGTCAGAAAACTTTAGTTCATTTAGTTTCGTGAAAAAAAGTTGACCCACATAAAAAATGTTTCACATGCATGAAAGGAATGTTTTTTGCAGTGCAGAAAGACACTTCTTGATGTCTTAGAAATTCTATGAATATCAAATTTAGCTAAAGCCTCAGTGCATAAAACGCTTTGTTAAGGCATTCTATGAACGCCAATAGTGATTTTATACATGTGGGTTCATGAAACGAAAGCTTTCTCAGAAATGCTCTCAAACGTCTTTTCTCAGTCAGAAAACGATAATTTGTACAGTTTCATGAATAAAGCTGACCCACATTAAAAATGTTCCACATACATGAAATGATTGTTTTTTGCAATGCAGAAAGACACTTCTTGATATCTTCGATGTTTTATGAATATCAAATTTAGTTAGAGCCTCAGTGCATGAAACGCTAAGTTAAGGCATTCTAGGAACGCCAATAGTGATTTTATACATGTGGGCTCATGAAACGAAAGATTACTCAGAAATGCTCTCAAACGTCTTTTCTCAGTCAGAAAACGTTAGTTTATTCAGTTTCGTGAAAAAGCTGACCCACATTAAAAATGTTTCACATGCATGAAAGGAATGTTATTTGAAAAGCAGAAAGACACTTCTTGATGTGTTAGAAGATTTATGGATAACAAATTTAGTTAAAGCCTCAGTGCATGAAACGCTGAGTTAAGGCATTCTAGGAACGCCAATAGCGATTTTTTACATGTGGGCTCATGAAACGAAAGATTACTCAGAAATGCTCTCAAACGTCTTTTCGTCGTCAGAAAACGTTTGTTTGTGCAGTTTCATGAATAAAGCTGACCCACATTAAAAAATTTTCAAGTACATGAAAATAATGTTTTTTGCAATGCAGAAAGACACTTCTTGATTTCTTAGAAGATTTATGAATATGAAATTTAGTTAATGCCTCAGTGCATGAAACGCTGAGTTAAGGCATTCTAGGAACGCCAATAGTGATTTTATACATGTGGGCTCATGAAACGAAAGATTACTCAGAAATGCTCTCAAACGTCTTTTCTCAGTCAGAAAACGTTAGTTTATTCAGTTT
>VONZ01003855.1:0-15738 GCA_012976165.1 Labeo catla | reverse complement strand
AGGTCAGCCTTTTATTCTCAGACTGACCTGCTCCTGGTTATGTTAAAAGGTGTAAAGTAATGCACGGGAAGCTCACTCAGGAAACAGGAAAGGTGTCTGCACACTCCTGCACAATGCAGTTATTAGTAGTTTGAAGAGGTTGTTGGGGAGGTTTATGCTCAGAGGTATTGTCATGGTAATACAGAAAAATACTGGAGCTGCATTATTGTCTTTTAAAAAGGTATGTGCATTTTTAAAGATACCTTTCTTGATTTTCTTAAGAATTTTAACAAATGAACACATTTTGTTTACTGAAACAAATCACAGGAACAATCAGTAATGTGAGCTGTATTCTTGGTGAAAAAAATTTACATTACAACAAGCACATTCTGAAATGAATTGATAGGTTAAGGCTTCAAGACTATTGCTATCTTACATTTTATGTATACACTGAAAAAAGTGAAAAAGCTCATTGATGTAAATTAATTTTTCTGTATTGGTCTAATCAAAAATCATGATGATGATGATTAATTTTTTATTTTTATAGTACATAACAGAAATATGATGCCTATTTAAAAAAGGAGTTGTCTTTATAGTAAATAAACTAAACATTGAGTAACAAAAGATTTAGTTTTATATACAATTATTTTAAAATGAATTTAATATATTGACCTACATTAATTAATATTTTGGCTGATGTCTGAAGAAAATATATATTAAGGACAGATTTACTCAATCACAATATTTATGATTACATGTTAAAATTGTGTTTCTATTTGAAACTTTATATAGTTGCTTTTAATTAATGAAAATTTCTATGTGCAGTCTACTAAACTGTAGGGGAAATACAAACCAAAAATCATTAAAATCAGGTACTCAAAATCAAGTACTCAAAAAACATTTTTGATGTTGACATAAATTGTAGTTCCCAGCATGCTAAATAATAATAATAAGTGTCTTGACGATCATTCTAGTAAATGCAGTCGGTTATGTCTTAAGTAAACGCAAACAGAAAACAGTGTGCCCTCGATGTGCACTTCTGCTGAGCCCGCAGGTGATCTCCGCAGCAGATTCTACCTGACAGTAAAAGCAGCATTACATCACAGAATTGTGGACTCAGAAGAAGACCACGAAGGTTTAAAGTGTGATTTGGGACAGGGCCTATTATATCCATGCATCAGGTCTTAAAGGGGCAGCAGCCTATTAATACCTGCTGCTATCTGTGTCATTAATGTTAATCAAACTACAAAACAGCTTTAACAAAGATTAATATCCAAAATTCTATCATGAAACACTAGGTGGCAGAGTCCGATAGGTCTAACTCAATCTGACATAATGACATCATCATCACATGATGCAGCTGATTGGTTACTTTTGTATGAGCAGTCAATGGGCTTGCTGCTCAGCATTTAAATACTTTGCTAGTATTGCTGTAGCAGTTTCAGCGCACTTCAGAAAGCATCTTAAATCAACATCTAAGATAAGGGAATGCTCTTTTACTCCATATCGCTGTGTATATTGTGTGGTCTGCATAATTCGTTTCAAAATGAGCAACCATGAACAAGTTTTAAACTAAGTGTCATGTTTAGCAGTCTTGCATTTGTATGCAGGAGTGAAATATTTAGCATATTAGCAGTAGCTTTTACGCATCTGAGTTTATGCAGCTGGAGCAACACACAGTCTAGACTAGAGCATGTAATTGTTCTGAGGACATGCCGACAGTAACAGACATGAGAACAGGTTTAAATGAAATAAGCATTCATGTTTGTCTGAATTTCATCTGGGGTTCGCCATATTTAGCTGCATTATCTCATTGTTCACGTTCGTGTTTTCTAAGGTTGGTTTCATTAGCTGTGGTGAGGTTCATTTCAGCATACATCTTTTTACTGACTGTTCAATTGCCATTACTGAACTTTCTTAGTTAAGGCCAGAGATGGGAAGTACAAATACTTCGTTACTGTAGTTAAGTAGATTTTTCTGGTATCAGTACTTTACCTTACTATTTATTTTTATGAATACTTTTTACTTTTATTCCTTATATTTTACACAAATATCTGTACTTTCTACTTCTTACATTTTCAAACCAGGCTTGTTACTTTAGTTTTAATCTGCATTTGGTGGATCATGATTACAAATCTCTAAATCATGAATTGGTTAGTCTGTACCGGCAACACGATTCGGCTCTTGCAAGCTTTGCGTCTCCGCCAAAATGGTTTCTATCAGAGTAATCAATGCGAGAGACTCCAGAATGGAGTGGATCTGAGAGGCAAAACTATTTACCAGGACTTCAAGTGCAGGTCAGTTTCATCTGTAAATAGGCTACTGTAGTTTTGTCTTTGTTTACTTTAAGTGCTAGCAACTCTTAGCAGTAGCAGCCAGATGATTAATAATACTGTAAACTAAACTAAACTAAACTAAACTAAATTATAATTACTCAAAATACTGTATGCTAAAGGACATCATTATTATCTACTGTAAAGTTACAGTAATAATTTAGCAAACAAATGTTATCGTTTCATAATACGATTAGAGGGAGCTAGAGCAGATAATAACACAACCCTTACTTAAATTAAAACAAAAAAACATGGTTACTATAGTTAAACCATGGTAACCACACAGTAACATCTCGGTTACATATGTAACCCTCGTTCCCTGAAGGAGGGAACGGAGACGTCATTGGGACGAATTGGGATCCCTACCAAAGCGCTACGGCTGCTGTCCCCTCCAGTGTTCTGAGCGAGCTCCCTGTGCCCGCTTCCTGGCCTAGGCCGGGCTCGCAACAAGAATACCAGTCACTGTATAACATAGCACTACCCACTTCCGTGAAGCTGGAGCACTGGGAATGTGTGGAAGCCCCACCTTTCCTGTAGGAGGTTTCGAAGCATTTACACACATGACTCATTTTTCAGGAACATGTGAAAGATTGGAGGTGATTGTAACCTTCTTGGAATGGCAGATGATCTGCTGGGAAACACGGGCTCTGAGGCTATACTGTGGACTTTTACACATATGGGATCCACTTAGGTCTCTCATATGGACTCCAGCCCTCTATCGGTTCTCATGGATTCGTTGAGTGGGGGCCTGACGCTCCGCTACGTCTGGCTGCCGAAGGGACGGAGGAGCTCAACAGGGTCTACTGTATGGACACTCTGGAGCAGTTTTTGCAAGCCGACCCGAACCGGGGCCACTCAGTGCTTTTACGCGTTTGAGGCGAGAACACAGGAGGATACTGGCTCTACATGAAGGCTATAGAATCTAGAGAATGTGTTAGGGGTCGCCCAGTCCGCAGCTCTACAGATATCTGTCAGTAAGGCGCCACGAGCCAGCGCCCAGGAGGATGCAACACTTCTAGTTGAGTGAGCTTGCAACCTGAATGGGCAGGGCACACCCTGCGCCTGGTAAACCAGGATGATGGCATCCACTATCCAGTGGGCCATCCTCTGCTTGGAGATGGCATTCCCCTTCTGCCACCCTCCGAAACAGACAAAGAGCTGGTCTGAGGTCCTGAAGCTTTGTGTCCGGTCTACGTACCATATTAGGGCTCGGACGGGACAAAGCAAAGCTAGGGCTGGGTCTGCCTCCTCCGGGGGCAGCACCTGCAGGCTCACCACCTGGTCCCTGAAGGGAGTTGTGGGAACCTTGGGCACATAGCCCGGGCCGGGGCCTCAGGGTTACCTGGGAATCTGCCGGCCCGAACTCTAGGCATGATTCGTCAACCGAAAATGCGTGCAGGTCCCCTACCCTCTTGATGGAGGTCAATGCAAGCAGGAGCAGAGTCTTCATTGAAAGGAACTTTAGCTCGACTGACTGCAAAGGCTCAAATGGGGCCTGCCGTAGTGCTGTCAGCACTAGGAAGAGATCCTAAGAGGGTACAGAGGGGGGCCGGGGCAGATTTAGCCTTCTTGCCCCCCTGAGGAACCTGATGACCAGGTCATGCTTCCCCATCGACTTCCCTTCTATGGGGTCGTGGTGTGCAGAAATAGCAGCCACGTAGACTTTAAGGGTGGAGGGAGACAGCCTTCGCTCCAACCCTTGCTGCAAAAAGAAGAGCACGACTCTCATCGGGCATCTTCGGGGGTCCTCTTGGTGAGAGGAACACCACTTGACGAACAGGTTCCACTTCAAGGCGTAAGCATGTCTTGTGGACTGAGCTCTCGCTGAAGTGATGGTGTCTACTACTTCTTGGGGTAGGTCACCTAGAACCTCCGCGTCCCATCCAGGGACCAGACATGTAGTTTCCAGAGGTCTGGACATGGGTGCCATAGGGTGCCCCCTCTCTGAGGCAATAGATCCTTTCTCAGAGGAATCTGCCAGGGAGGGGCTGTCAACGAGGAGCATTAGTTCTGGAAACTAATCCAGAAAAGTCCAGGTGGGCCAGTAGGGTGCCACCAAAAGGACCTGCTCCTCGTCCTCCCTGATATTGCACAATGTCTGTGCGAGAAGGCTCACTGGGGGAAATGCATACTTGTGCAGGCTCCGCGGCCAGCTGTGTGCCAGTGCATCCGTGCCGAGCGTTCCCTGGGTCAGGGAATAGAACAACTGGCAGTGGGATGTTTCTGGAGAGGCAAACAGGTCTACCTGTGGCGCGGAAGGATCGAAACATGAAAGTACGCGTCCTTCAGGTCGATCGCTGCAAACCAATCTTAAGGACGGACACATCTGAAGATGTGAGCATCTTGAACGGTAGCCTGTGAAGTGCCTGGTTCAAAACACACAGATCCAAGATCGGTCGTAACCCACCGCCTTTCTTGGGCACTATGAAGTAAGGGCTGTAAAACCCTGTCCTCATATCGGCTGGAGGAACCGGCTCTATCGCATCTTTCGGCAGTAAAGTAGCGATTTCTGCATGCAAGACAGGGGCATCTGCAGCCTTCACAGAAGTGAAGTGGATGCCCCTGAACTTGGGGGGGCGCCGGGCAAACTGAATCGCATAGCCGAGTCTGATGGTCTGGAGGAGCCAGCAAGATGGACTGGGAAGCTCTATCCAGGCCCCCAGATAACGAGCGGCACCAGCGGGACCACCGATGTACCCGCGGTGGGGCAGCGATAGGGAACGCAGGGACCCCGCTCGGGCGTCCCATTGCCGGTCCGAAGCGGGGTCAGAGTGTCTGTGTCTGGAGTGTATGAGACACTTACCTGCGTTCGGGCAGTAGTACGTCTGATAGCACTCTCCAAATGCCCACTGCCGCTCACTGGCGAGAGGGGAGGGTGAGCGAGGTCCGAGGTTGGCCTGTTCCACACCCCCCGTCCCCTCTGGGGACCCAGACATAGAAGAAACTGCTCTTTTGTCGAGTCTTTGGGTACCACTGGCCGTGAAGTGGAAAAAAAAGGAAACAAAAGATTCTCCGCCCGGCCCTCCACCGGGGGAGGGAGTGGTGCGTTCACCATCTCCCGAAGAGCAGCTGATCTTATCGGTTTCCCTCATGTCGGCCAGACACAGCCAGAAATGGCACTCCTGGAGCACCATGGTGGACATGGCACTACCCAGAGACCGCGTGGTCACCTTCGTCTCACGTAGCGCGAGGTCCGTGGCGATACGAAGTTCTTTAAGAACTTCTGGGTTGTGACCACCCTCGTACAGATCCTTCAGTGCCTTGGCCTGATGAACCTGTAACAACGCCATAGCGTGTAGGGCAGAGCCAGCTTCTCCACAGGCCGCATAGGCACTGCCGATCAGAGCCGACGAGTGCCTACAGGCTCGGGAGGGGAGCAACGGATTGTGATTCATGAGAGGAAGTCTCATGTGCTGGACCCTTTTTACAGTTTAGATGATAAAACACTGCATTCTGTCGGCAATAATTTAATGCAGCAGTAACGTATAGACTTTATTATTCTAGTCATTCATCAACAAGGAATAAAACTAAAACTATTTAGATGACTAAAATATGACTAAAACTAAATACCATTTTAGTCAAAAGACTATGACTAAGACTAAATCAAAATTTGCTGTCAAAATTAACACTGATATGTACCTACTCCAGAGTATGCAATTTCAGATGCAGTCTACACAGTTAATTTATATAAAATTGTACATGCAAAGGATTGTGGGTATTCGCCTCTGCAGTGCTTCTGAAAGTACTAGACGTAATGAGTCGCCGAGTCTTGGTACCAACAGGGATTGTAGGTAGGGGGAGTGAATGTACAGCACTCTCTTCTACTCTCTTCAGTACCATGACTGAGGTGAGACCCTTGAGCAAGGCACCAATCCTTAAACTGCTCACTGGACACCGCAGCAAAAATGGTTGCCGTGTGTGTGCACTCACTACACATTGCTGTGTATGTGCACTTGGATGGGTTATGAGTATGGGACATCATGCTTGGCTACACTTCACATCCACCTTCATTTTTTTACTTCTCATGTTCACTTTCACTAATATTACATAGAAAATCCACAAAATGGAAATAGCAAAAATGCACTTCAGCAAATAAGGTCAGTGTAAGAAATGTGTGTATTATTTTAAGGTAAGGTGAGGTATTTGTCACAGCCTGGTTGCCTCCCCCTGCATCCTCGCGCCGTTAGGCATAGCTTAAGAACAATAAAATAAATATATTTAATTTTCAAAATGTGATCATGGCAATGCAATGAAAGATAAATTTCTGAGTGACAGGTAAATAATCGTCTGATCCCTATATGCACACAGAACCATATTTTTGAAAAGTCATAGTGGACACCCAGTGTGACTGTAGATATTACAGAAACACATTCTGGTTAATCTTTTCATCTTCACTACGGGAAATCACTGCTTAAAAACAAACACAGGAAGCTGAAAGACACAAAGCAATTTTGCGTACTGTCCAGCTTTCCTGAGCTTTGTCCAGATTTGACCTTGGTGGTCAATACATGCTTCCTCATACACTTTCCCAGAGTCTGTTGATTATGAGAATCTTTGAGTAACGGATGAAGAAAAAAAAAAAAACCCTTAAACTTAACTGTTAAACCTTAAACCACAAACCTGAAAATAAACTAAAATACATTTTCTTGACTCATGACTAACTGAAATTAAATAAAAATATAAATAATATTGAGGTTTAGTTTCTGTTGGGGCATGTCCAGACTCCTAAAACCTTTAAACCCACCAATATTGTAACATGAAGTCAATTGTCAGAGTTTTCTTTAAAGTTTAAGTGCATAAGGAGTTGCTTATATATATAGACACACACACACACACACACACACATCCAAAAATGTAACAACAGAGACAAGGGCTGTGATTCATCTGCTAGATCTCCTCCTTCAGGTAAAATAAATAAATAAATACATAAAACATAATGATAGGATCTTAAGATTGGCGTACATGTCACTCTTCTTATGATGTACCAAGTATATTGGAGGTTATGGGAGGCGTTCCCGGTGACCTAATTAATGCAGCCTAACCATCTTTTATAATGGATTTGAATTATAGAAATGTGAAAGTGTGTTATGTGAATGCCAGGTTAAAGAGATAGATCTTTAAACTAGATTTAAACTGACAGAGTCTGTTTACCTTTCGTGACTGTTCCAGATTTTGGGAGCTAAATAGGAAAAGGATCTGCTGCCCACAGTTGATTTTAATATTTTAATCTCTCTTATTTACAGATACTTAGCCTCTACTTTGTTATAATGAGATGATTTGTGCTAAACACAATAATGTTACCTCAACAAAAACTCTGGCAATTTGATCGAAGTGGATTCTAATTTAAATGCCTCTGATTCAAGTAATCAACAGATAGGTCTGTGTTTGCTACATTGCTCAACGCAACACATTGAAACAGAAACCGATCTCCAGAGTGCAAAAAATAACTGGATAGTTTGCTAATTCTGCAATGAACTGCCATTATTACAGCTTTAACTGAGGGTGCTATTGATTTCGTTTGAGGGGGCTTAGCACTCCTCGGCCTGGCTCCCTGTTATTTGTTTATAAGGTGTCCCTTTAACAAGAGAGAGAGAGAGAGCGTATAATGGGCTTGCCATAGAGTTTTGTCTTTATGCATACCTGATAAACTGTTGATTGCCTTGAGCAAAACTGAAAATTATTAATGAAACCTCTGTGTAATTATGAGCAGGAAAAACTTTCTTTGTCTTGAATGACAGCTCATTTGCACAGAATTTGAGTAGAGCAGGGTAGCAGATTTTTGTAATTAACTAATTACTGTAAAAATGGTACAGTGCAAGTTATGAAGGTGTGGTCTATACCAGGAGTGTCCAAATTCAGTCCTAGAGGGCCACTGTCCTGCAGAGTTTAGCTCTAACTTGCATTAAAACAATAAATAAAAACAGTTGGCGTCTTTGTATAGAATCCCCCTTGAAATACAAAATTAGATTGTAATACTTCATAAATAATGTTATATATGTTTAAAATATTGCAATAAACACACACACACACACACACAACAATAGCCGCTTATTCCCCAGAATTTTGTGTTTGAAAGTCTTTTATTCTGTCTGATATAGACAAAGATTGCTATAGATTGTCTCAACTAGGTAAAATAGCAAAATTGTCTTTTTTTGCATATACATGTGTCCTTTAAAGTTTCCTTTACAAAAAACAGGTGGTATCATATTATAATAACTTTGATTAATAAATCATTAACAAACATTATATAATGTTTAGCTAATCATAACTTAATATATATTCACATATCTAGAAATATGAGATAATGTGCTTGCTAATGTTAACTAATCACCTTTTTAAACACTACCATTATCATTTTTTAATGTAAACTTAAATGCTTACAAATGTCATCAAACTTTCAATTCATATGATCATGCATATTTTAAAAAGTCTTCAAACAATTTTGACATGGTTTACAATTATTAAAAGCTCCATTAATAAATCATTAACAAACATTATATAATGCTTTATAGATCATTAGTTAATATTTACAAATATCATTAAACTTTCAATGTGTTTTAAAAATCTACAACTGATTTTAACAGAAATTATACAGTAATTACAAGTTTATTTGTTAATGTACATTTGTACTAATGTCACATATTAGCTAATGCTCATTTTTATATTTACAAATGCTGTGAAAATATAGCTTAATTAGTCATTTTAAGCACTTCACAAATTATTCATGTTAATATATTTATGAACTCATAATCACAGTCTGTAAAGGTCATATATTTGGTCTTTGCTTGTTGTGAAGATTAGTATTTGCACATCTTAAATAATTTATTAATCATTCGTTAATGTTTTTGCAGTACCCAATCTAAAGTGGAAACTTACAGCAGAAGTGAGTATAAGCGTTTTTTTATGAATCTTTGCGATTGCCTTTCCTTATAATGTGGTAGTTAGGAAGTTTAGCGGCTAAAGTAAACAAGATCGTCATTCCACAGAGAGTAGAGAGGGGTGGGGTGAGCAGAGCTCATTTGCATTTAAAGGAACAGCCCCTTAGAATGAGATGATTTTTGCTAAGCTCATTTTGACAAGGTAAAAAGGGTGTTGTTTTACAAAACCATTGAGAATTTTTAATCAAAGTATATTAGAGACTTTTCATTAAGACCCTAAAGAATCGTATCAGCTTGTGGAAAATGGGCATCCGACGACTCCTTTAAGCATTACATAATGTTTGTTAATGATTTATTAATGAAAGTTATTATAAAGTGTTACCTTTTTGGAGGACACAAGACTATATAAATTATAAAATGTATGTGGTCTATTACAGTTTAGAACACACATATTCACATATTTCAGATGTATATTATTCCTTATTTGTACATCATTTTTGTCCCCTGTGTTGAGCATCACATCAGCTGTGCCAGGTGATGCTGCTGGTCACTAATCTTAAACAGAAACTGAGACAAAAAAAATCACTGTTTATGCACACAGTTTTTGCACTATAAAAATATCCATCTAATAATACTGAAATGTTGGTCTACGTGGTAATTCAGTACGTAGGGCAGGACATCCAAACACTCAGTTATTCGTCAACCTCAAATATGGCTTATCTAAAATATGTAAGTATTAGCAACTTTACATGGCCGCTTAATCTAATGTTGTCCCTAGAAAAGTGTGCTATTCAAGTGTCTGTGTGGAGTGTGGAAGCTGAATAGTAGTGTGCTCACTGAATGACAGATGGAGGCATTGGTGTAGTCATTTACTCTTTAAATTCTCTGTAATTTTTGGTCATACAGATAAGAGTAATATATCTTTTGAATCTGTAAAGACTCTACGTTTATTTATGTGCACTCACAATAACAACAAAACATTGCACAGTGTATACTTGCCTTATAGACATGAAAAAATATACACATTAATGATATCTGTTTTGTTCTGTTCTGTTTACCCTGAGGGGTTGTTATTGCTGCTCTCCCTGCTCATTCATGACATGCTGCATTGATGGGCAGGAAGTTTTTGCCCAGAACAGAACCATACCGCCAAACCAAACTGTATGCCAAGCCAAACTGTATGCTAAGTGTCTATCATTTTGATGATAGTGGTCCTGAAAGTCAATAGCAATTACAATTTTTACAATACATGATTTACAAGATTTATTGTATTTTGAATCTAATTTTCTTGGTAAAAGGCAAAAACAGATTTGATGTTTTTTTCGGTTGTGGGACAGCAGTTTGCACCAGTTCTGTAGAATGGCCCATATATGTGCTTATCAAATGCAGAGTCCTCACCTCTTCAGGGTGCCACTTATCACTTTCGCTCACAGTTTCACTTCCCATTCCACATGCCATTATCAAAATTAAAAATCAAGTCCACAAATGTGGTATTCAGTGCAATTAAAAAAATGAGGAGACGGTAGAAATCTTTGCACAAACTTTACTCTGCTCTCATAGTTTTTTTATTTTTATTTTTATTATTATTATTATTTTTTTTTTTACGTCTTTACATTTTCTTATTCTCTATGGCAGTGATTCTCAATTTGTGGGCTATGGAGCACCATCTGGTGGCCTGTGTAGGCAGTGATAGACTACCCCCAAATTAATTCTGATTTATTTTTTAATTGACAAATCTTGTTATTTTCTAATTATCTAACTGTTCTTATGAATTTATATGATCAAAAACACACAAGTCAAGTCAAGATGCATTATCTAAAAGTTAATTTATGGTTAAATATCACAACACCAATCACGTCACAACGTCAGATTGAACGTTCGTTTGATCAGATGCAGTAACATTACGTTACTGTAATATGGATCGTGGAGACAGACCTGAGCAAGCAAAACCTTTTAAGTGTGTGGTAAGAAAATATTTTTCTTCATTCTCTGTGGATCCTGCTTCAGACGACGTGGCTCTGTTCACTCTGTTGAAAAATGAACTAATGGAACCATCAGCTGACAGTAGCCTAAAACTTCAACTCACACAATTTTGGTTACTGGCTGCAAGTGAATATCCTTCTCTGACAAAGCAGGCAATCAAATTTCTATTGCCTTTCCCCACCACATACTTACGTAAGTCAGGGTTCTCCACTGTGACATTCACAAAATCAAAAGCAAGGAGCAAACTGAAAGCTACTTTGGATGCTACTCTCTGTGTCAGTTTCTCGCCCATTTTACCAAGACTAAATCTTATTATCTCCAAGAAGTAAGCCCAAGTGTCTCATTGAGGGTATGTGTCTCATTTGAGCTACTCCAAAACCCATTCATGTAAATATGTTAATGTGTTGGGATTTATTAATGGTCCTAGAGTGGTTGTTGATGAAAACTGTGTTATTGACATGTGACACACCTGTTAGACTTCCTTATTTTTAGATGTGTGGGAAGGGGTATAAGTAACTTGTACAGTTTTTTTTTTTCTCCATTTGAGTATATCATTGTACTTTTAGTATTTTCTGTAATTCTGTGTTCATACTATCATATGTAGGGTCATCATATGTAACATTATGAGACATTTTTGGACTTCATTTAATTGCCTGTCTTTCAGGTTAGCCTGGTGCTAGTCTAGATTTTATTCAAATAATCCAGGATATTGATTCATTCATTAGTAATATACAATTTTTTGTTATTAGTATTAGTATTTAATAGATTTTTTTTTTCATGCTACTAAAGCAGAAACATCTTCAGTATGCAATTTCCCATTCTTCTCTTCATCTCATCTGTTTCAGCAGTAGTTGGTGAGTAATTCCTCTCATTGGTGAGTTATTCCTCCTCATCATAGTTGAACATGTAGTAGTTTGCAAGGCCTAAACCTGAAAAAAAAAATCACTGAAGATCCTAATTCTGCTGACTAGTCTTAGCCTGTTACAATGGTAATTCAGTTATACTTCTTTGTGTAAATTGAATGCAATTATTGTGCAAAAACCTTCAAAGTGACATTTTATTTTGTATAAATAATTACCTAGGAAAGTTAATAATTAACTCTCAGGTGTCTTTTATCTTACTGTCTTCCTATTGTCTATTATCTTCAGTGTGGATAATTTATAGAGGTGATAAATAGAGGAGAAAACTTTTGTTATCCTTCTGAATTAATGTCTTTTTCTTACACAGGCATGGTGAGTGTATTAGTTACCAAACCTGTGATTTCCTACTGCCACCAGGCCATCACTCTGCACTGCAATGTTTCTCTATCTGATGGAAAGGACCGTGAATTCCAGGTTACTCATCTGAGCTGGATTAAAAAATCTAATAAAACAATATGCTCAGAAAGCAAGGCAGCAATGAACGGTTCCATCCACTGTCAATACACGCCAAACAAACAGCTGGTACTAACTATTGCCCACCCAAAATCAGATGACATTGGACGCTATATCTGCAAACTCCGATCCTCCCATGGACATACAAGTGCTGATACAAATGTGACATTGGGTATGCATGCTGAAATGTTATGATTGAGAGTGGAGAATAAACAGAGCCTTAATTAAGTATTTTACCTTTACTGAATAAAAATGATCATCGTATGTCTTCCTTCTTCCCCCAGAGTGTCCTCAGAAAATTGTCCAGATAAATGAAGAAGGAAAAAACAGGGTGGCTTGCAAAGTTGAGAGGTCAAACCATGGTGGGCGTATCCACTGGTTTCATGGAACAGTCAATCTAACAAGCCAATCCACCCAGGACATTTATCCTGCTGTTAATGGATCTTATACAGTTGTTAGTTCTCTCAATGGCAGTTCAAACTGGAAAACATATAACTGTTCTTACTGGGTACCTCAAATTGAAGGATATATAACAAGCAAGAACATTGTTATGGAATATAACACACCATCTAAGACAAAGAATTTCAGCAGTGACAGATGCACTGGTCTGGTCTTCTGTTTGTGTCTCCTTTGGATTCTCATTCAACAATAAAAGAAGCAATGGTAGCAATAATTCCAAAAAGCTGATTTTGAACTTTTAATTTTTAATTCAGATTAACAAACACATTAACATACTACTCAAACATGCACATCAGAAACACCTATCCCATGACAAAGACTTGGCTTGCTTAGTCACAATTAGGTAATAAATCGATCTGTGTCAGGTGACGTCACACTCACAAGAACTGAAGTGCATTTTGGCTATCGGCACCATTTGTAAGGTATCAAAGCTGATGTGTTTTGTAGTTGGAGAATTATCTTTTTTGTTTGCTTCAAAATGGTACGTTCTTGCTGTGTTAAAGTCTGCGATAATAAATGACACAATAGAAAAGGTTAAAAACTCACCTCAAAGAAAGATGGTCTGGATATGGCCTTTGATACTAAAAATCATCATATTTGCCAGCATATCTCAGTTTATGTTCATTTGACCCTGACATTTTCATAAAGGTAAGTAAGAGAATTTTTTGTAGATGTGCTTATTTTCTATTCCCATCTGATGCGCATCGCTTAGTGTCCTGCATTAGCCGAAATCATGACAGTCCACGACATGAATAGCTAATTCAATCACGTGAATTAATGCAAATATTCCCCAAAAACACCCAGGAAAGAAAGTGACGTGGTCAGGATCGTGGCACAGACTTCCTTTGAAATATGTTTGATGATGGCATCTAATCCGCCCACGCCCTCTCCGTCCATTCTGAGAGAATATGTCAGGGGAGATGTGCCGAGTGGTAAAATAATAAGTATTATTAATTACTAATCAGTACTTTAAAATGAAAACAATAACTTAAAAGTAAAAAAACGCAGGTTTTTACGATCAGAAATTTCTAAAACTGCTGAACCCCTGGCACCACTACACCACTGATGCTATTGAAACTAGCGAGCAGGTGAGCAGAAACGGGTCATGTACCAAAAAAATGCCATGGAATCGTTTATGCTTGGGAGTTGTAACGGAGACGCTGAGGCGGTGTTAGAATCCAGTTGCAGAAGTTTATTGAAAACAACAGCAAACATACACGATGAAACGGGCAGAGGGTCAGTAACCGGAAAATCAGTCCAAAACATAAACGTAATCCAAACAGCAGAGTGAAAACACAGGCAGTGGGTCGAATACCGAGAAGACAGTCCAATACAGCAACCAAATCCGACAGGGGTAATCCGTAAACTCAAGAACCAGAAACAAAGCAAGACAGTAACAGGTAATCCAACAGAGTAATAGACAACGCTCGGTAAGGCAGGTTCAACTGGCAATACTTCGCAAAGGTGTGAGCACATGGTGAGTCCTTAAATACTGCCAAACAGGAAGTAGCAGTAGAAGCAGCAGAGGGAGCATGCAGGCAGTCCTGGGCTGAGGGCTCCCTCTGCTGGCTTGGCGTTACAGAATCCCCCCCCCTAGGAGCGACTCCTGGCGCTCAAACAACAGTCCAGGTGGGTGGGGGAACAGAGGCAAAACAGGGGGTGGGACGGAGGGCCAGGTCCATGTAGAGCAGGTGGGCCTGGATCATGGAACAGGGACAGACAGTGAAGCACTGGAGGACCTGGGCCGTGGAGCTGTGGCAGACAGTGGAACCCTGGAGGTCCTGGGCCGTGGTGCTGTGGCAGACAGTGGAAACCTGGAGGTCCTGGGCCTTCATGGCCGTGACCGGACAGGCAGAGAGTCCGTGGGGAAACGCCGCCCCTTTAGGAGGTTCTGCAGCCGGAGCTGCCACTTCTGGGGGCATTGGCGCAGACCCTTTGACAGAAGAGGCCCCTGGTGTAGACTCGTGGACAGGCGAGGCCTCTGGGGCCGACTCGTGGACAGGCGATGCCTCTGGAGCAGACTCGTGGACAGGCGAGGCCTCTGGAGCACAGTGTGCAGCCCACACACTGAAAATGGCGATGGCCATTACAGGTAGCACAGTAGGTAGTGGGATGTCTGTTGACCTCGAGGGTGTGGATGTTATGGACTTGTGGCATGGGAATGTGGACACTGCGTGGTTTGGGAGCGTGGGCTCTGCGTGGCTTGGGAGCGTGGGCTCTGCGTGGCCAGCTGATATATGAGGTGGTTTGAGAAGGTCAAAGGGGATCTGGTGAGGTTTTGATAGAACAACGGTTTCTTGACTTGATTCATGGAGGTCTGCCGTGACTTGACTTGACTCAGGGAGGCCTGCCGTGGCCTGACTTGACACAGGGAGTTCTGCTGTGGCTTGACCTGGTTCCTGAAGATCAACTGTGGCTTGGTTTGGCTCAGGAACAACAGCAGCAACTTGACTTGGCTCATGAAGAACAACCGTGGCTTGGCTTGGCTCATGGACGACAGCAGCAACTTGACTTGGCTCATGGAGATCAACTGTGACGTGGCTTGGCTCAGGGAAGACAGCAGCAATTTGACTTGACTTGTGAAGATCTGCTGCAATGTGACTTGACTCAGGAACGACATGGCTTGACTCAGGAACGACATGGCTTGACTCGTGGGGAACAGCTGCATCTTGGCTTGAGTCGTGGAGAACAGCAGCTGTGACTTGGCTTGACTCGTGGGGCACAGCTGTGACT
>VONZ01003854.1:0-15741 GCA_012976165.1 Labeo catla | reverse complement strand
CATGGATTAAAGGAAAGTTATTTAAAATGCAGAAAGACACATCTTGAAGAGTAAGAACTTTTATGCATATCAAAGTAAGTTACTGACATTGTTCATAAAACGCTTAGTTAGAGCCTTCTAAGAACGCCAATAGTAATTTTAGGCATCTCAGCTTATGAAACCAAGGCATGCTTGGAAACGCTGTAAAACGTCTTTTCTCAGGGAGAAAAGGCTAGATCATGCAGTTTCATGAATAAAGCTGACGGACATAAAGAATGTTTCTTATTCATGAAAGGAGTGTTATTTACAATGCAGAAAGACACTTCTTGAAGAGTAAGAACTTTTATGCATATCAAAGTAAGTTACTGACATTGTTCATAAAACGCTTAGTTAGAGCCTTCTAGGAACGCCAATAGGAATTTTAGGCATCTCAGCTTATGAAGCCAAGGCATGCTTGGAAACGCTGTAAAACGTCTTTTCTCAGGGAGAAAAGGTTAGATCATGAAGTTTCATGAATAAAGCTGATCCACATAAAAAATGTTTCACATGGATTAAAGGAAAGTTATTTAAAATGCTTCTTGATGAATAAGAACTTTTATGCATATCAAATTAAGTTAGAGCCTTTGTTCATAAAACGCTTAGTAAGAGCCTTCTAGGAACGCCAATAGTGATTTTAGGCACCTCAGCTTATGAAACAAAGGCATGCTTGGAAACGCTGTAAAACGTCTTTTCTCAGGGAGAAAAGGCTAGATCATGCAGTTTCATGAAAAAAGCTGACCCACATATAAAAATTTTCACATGTATGAAAGGAATGTTTATTTACAATGCAGAAAGACACTTCTTGATGAGTTAGAAGTTTAAAGTATATCAAATTTAGTTAGAGCCTCAGTTCATAAAACGCTTAGTTAGAGACTTCTAGGAACGCCAATAGTGATTTTAGGCATCTTAGGTCATGTAACCGTGGCATGCTTGGAAACGCTCTAAAACGTCTTTTCTTAGTCAGAAAAGGTTAGTTAATGAAGTTTCATCAGTAAAACAGACCTACATAAAAAATGTTTCACATGGATTAAAGGAAAGTTATTTAAAATGCAGAAAGACACTTCTTGAAGAGTAAGAACTTTTATGCATATCAAAGTAAGTTACTGACATTGTTCATAAAACGCTTAGTTAGAGCCTTCTAGGAACGCCAATAGTAATTTTAGGCATCTCAGCTTATGAAACCAAGGCATGCTTGGAAACGCTGTAAAACGTCTTTTCTCAGGGAGAAAAGGCTAGATCATGCAGTTTCATGAATAAAGCTGACCGACATAAAGAATGTTTCTTCTTCATGAAAGGAGTGTTATTTACAATGTAGAAAAACACTTCTTGATGAGTTAGAAGTTTAAAGTATATCAAATTTAGTTAGAGCCTCAGTTCATAAAACGCTTAGTTAAAGCCTTCTAGGAACGCCAATAGTAATTTTAGGCATCTCAGCTTATGAAACCAAGGCATGCTTGGAAACGCTGTAAAACGTCTTTTCTCAGTCAGAAACGGATTGTTCATGCAGCTTCACGAATACAGCTGACCCACATAAAAAAATTTTCACATGTATGAAAGGAATGTTATTTACAATGCAGAAAGACACTTCTTGATGAGTTAGAAGTTTAAAGTATATCAAATTTAGTTAGAACCTCAGTTCATAAAACGCTTAGTTAAAGCCTTCTAGAAACGCCAGTAGTGATTTTAGGCATCTTAGCTCATGTAACCGTGGCATGCTTGGAAACGCTCTAAAACGTTTTTTCTTAGTCAGAAAAGGTTATTTAGTGAAGAGTCCTGAATAAAACACACCCACATACAAAATGTTTCACATGGATTAAAGGAAAGTTATTTAAAATGCTTCTTGATGAATAAGAAGTTTTATGCATATCAAATTAAGTTAGAGCCTTTGTTCATAAAACGCTTAGTAAGAGCCTTCTACGAACGCCAGTAGTGATTTTTGGCATCTCAGCTTATGAAACGAAGTCATGGATGGAAATGTTGTAAAACGTCTTTTCTCAGTCAGAAAAGGCTAGTTCATGCAGTTTCATGAATAAACCTGACCTATTTGAAAAATGAATCATATGCGTGAAAGGAAAGTCATTTACAATGCAGAAAGACACTTCTTGAGGAGTAAGAACTTTGATGCATCTCAAATTAAGTTAGTGCCATTGTTCATAAAACGCTTAGTTAGAGCCTTCTAGGAACGCCAATAGTAATTTTAGGCATCTCAGCTTATGAAGCCAAGGCATGCTTGGAAACGCTGTAAAACGTCTTTTCTCAGGGAGAAAAGGCTAGATCATGCAGTTTCATGAATAAAGCTGATCCACATAAAAAATGTTTCACATGGATTAAAGGAAAGTTATTTAAAATGCTTCTTGATGAATAAGAACTTTTATGCATATCAAATTAAGTTAGAGCCTTTGTTCATAAAACGCTTAGTAAGAGCCTTCTAGGAACGCCAATAGTAATTTTAGGCATCTTAGCTCATGTAACCGTGGCATGCTTGGAAACGCTCTAAAACGTTTTTTCTTAGTCAGAAAAGGTTAGTTAGTGAAGTTTCCTGAATAAAACAGACCCACATAAAAAATGTTTCACATGGAGTAAAGGAAAGTTATTTAAAATGCTTCTTGATGAATAAGAAGTTTTATGCATATCAAATTAAGTTAGAGCCTTTGTTCATAAAACGCTTAGTAAGAGCCTTCTAGGAACGCCAATAGTGATTTTAGGCATCTCAGCTTATGAAACCAAGGCACGCTTGGAAACGCTGTAAAATGTCTTTTCTCAGTCAGAAACGGATTGTTCATGCAGCTTCATGAATACATCTGACCCACATAAAAAAATTTTCACATGTATTAAAGGAATGTTATTTACAATGCAGAAAGACACTTCTTGATGAGTTAGAAGTTTAAAGTATATCAAATTTAGTTAGAGCCTCAGTTCATAAAACGCTTAGTTAAGGCCTTCCAGAAACGCCAATAGTGATTTCAGGCATCTCAGCTTATGAAACCAAGGCACGCTTGGAAACGCTCTAAAACGTCTTTTCTTAGTCAGAAAAGGCTAGTTCATGAAGTTTCATGAATAAAGCAGACCCACATAAAAAAATTTTCACATGCCTGAAAAGAATGTTATTTACAATGCAGAAAGACACTTCTTGATGAATTAGACGTTTTATGCATATCAAATTTAGTTAGAACCTCAGTTCAAAAAACGCTTAGTTAAAGCCTTCTAGAAACGCAAATAGTGATTTTAGGCATCTTAGCTCATGTAACCGTGGCATGCTTGGAAACGCTCTAAAACGTTTTTTCTTAGTCAGAAAAGGTTAGTTAGTGAAGTTTCCTGAATAAAACAGACCCACATAAAAAATGTTTCACATGGATTAAAGGAAAGTTATTTAAAATGCTTCTTGATGAATAAGAAGTTTTATGAATATCAAATTAAGTTAGAGCCTTTGTTCATAAAACGCTTAGTAAGAGCCTTCTAGGAACGCCAATAGTGATTTTAGGCATCTCAGCTTATAAAACCAAGGCACGCTTGGAAACACTCTGAAACGTCTTTTCTCAGTCAGAAGAGGCTAGTTCATGAAGTTTCATGAATAAAGCAGACCCACATAAAAAATGTTTCATATTCATGAAAGGAATGTTATTTACAATGCAGAAAGACACTTCTTGATGAGTTAGAAGTTTAAAGTATATCAAATTTAGTTAGAGCCTCAGTTCATAAAACGCTTAGTTAAAGCCTTCTAGAAACGCCAATATTGATTTTAGGCATCTCAGCTTATGAAACCAAGGCACGCTTGGAAACGCTCTAAAACGTCTTTTCTTAGTCAGAAAAGGCTAGTTCACGAAGTTTCATGAATAAAGCAGACCCACATAAAAAAATTTTCACATGCCTGAAAGGAATGTTATTTACAAATGCAGAAAGACACTTCTTGATGAGTTAGACGTTTTATGCATATCAAATTAAGTTAGTGCCATTGGTCATAAAACGCTTAGTTAGAGCCTTCTAGGAACGCCAATAGTAATTTTAGGCATCTCAGCTTATGAAGGCCAAGGCATGCTTGGAAACGCTGTAAAACGTCTTTTCTCAGGGAGAAAAGGATAGATCATGAAGTTTCATGAATAAAGCTGATCCACATAAAAAATGTTTCACATGGATTAAAGGAAAGTTATTTAAAATGCAGAAAGACACTTCTTGAAGAGTAAGAACTTTTATGCATATCAAAGTAAGTTACTGACATTGTTCATAAAACGCTTAGTTAGAGCCTTCTAGGAACGCCAATAGTAATTTTAGGCACCTCAGCTTATGAAACAAAGGCATGCTTGGAAACGCTGTAAAACGTCTTTTCTCAGGGAGAAAAGGCTAGATCATGCAGTTTCATGAAAAAAGCTGACCCACATATAAAAATTTTCACATGTATGAAAGGAATGTTTATTTACAATGCAGAAAGACACTTCTTGATGAGTTAGAAGTTTAAAGTATATCAAATTTAGTTAGAGCCTCAGTTCATAAAACGCTTAGTTAGAGACTTCTAGGAACGCCAATAGTGATTTTAGGCATCTTAGCTCATGTATCCGTGGCATGCTTGGAAACGCTCTAAAACGTCTTTTCTTAGTCAGAAAAGGTTAGTTAATGAAGTTTCATCAGTAAAACAGACCTACATAAAAAATGTTTCACATGGATTAAAGGAAAGTTATTTAAAATGCAGAAAGACACTTCTTGAAGAGTAAGAACTTTTATGCATATCAAAGTAAGTTACTGACATTGTTCATAAAACGCTTAGTTAGAGCCTTCTAAGAACGACAATAGTAATTTTAGGCATCTCAGCTTATGAAACCAAGGCATGCTTGGAAACGCTGTAAAACGTCTTTTCTCAGGGAGAAAAGGCTAGATCATGCAGTTTCATGAATAAAGCTGACGGACATAAAGAATGTTTCTTATTCATGAAAGGAGTGTTATTTACAATGCAGAAAGACACTTCTTGAAGAGTAAGAACTTTTATGCATATCAAAGTAAGTTACTGACATTGTTCATAAAACGCTTAGTTAGAGCCTTCTATGAACGCCAATAGTAATTTTAGGCATCTCAGCTTATGAAGCCAAGGCATGCTTGGAAACGCTGTAAAACGTCTTTTCTCAGGGAGAAAAGGTTAGATCATGAAGTTTCATGAATAAAGCTGATCCACATAAAAAATGTTTCACATGGATTAAAGGAAAGTTATTTAAAATGCTTCTTGATGAATGAGAACTTTTATGCATATCAAATTAAGTTAGAGCCTTTGTTCATAAAACGCTTAGTAAGAGCCTTCTAGGAACGCCAATAGTGATTTTAGGCATCTCAGCTTATGAAACGAAGTCATGCGTGGAAATGCTGTAAAATGTCTTTTCGCAGTCAGAAAAGGCTAGTTCATGAAGTTTCATGAATAAAGCAGACCCACATAAAAAAATTTTCACATGCATGAAAGGAATGTTATTTACAATGCAGAAAGACACTTCTTGTTGAGTTAGAAGTTTAATGTATGTCAAATTTAGTTAGAGCCTCAGTTGATAAAACGGTTAGTAAGAGTCTTCTACGAACGCCAGTAGTGATTTTTGGCATCTCAGCTTATGAAACGAAGTCATGCGTGGAAATGCTGTAAAACGTCTTTTCTCAGTCAGAAAAGGCAAGTTCATGCAGTTTCATGAATAAACCTGACCCATATGAAAAATGAATCATATGCGTGAAAGGAAACTCATTTACAATGCAGAAAGACACTTCTTGAAGAGTAAGAACTTTTATGCATATCAAATTAAGTTAGTGCAATTGTTCATAAAACGCTTAGTTAGAGCCTTCTAGGAACGCCAATAGTAATTTTAGGCATCTCAGCTTATGAAGCCAAGGCATGCTTGGAAACGCTGTAAAACGTCTTTTCTCAGGGAGAAAAGGCTAGATCATGCAGTTTCATGAATAAAGCTGATCCACATAAAAAATGTTTCACATGGATTAAAGGAAAGTTATTTAAAATGCTTCTTGATGAATAAGAACTTTTATGCATATCAAATTAATTTAGAGCCTTTGTTCATAAAACGCTTAGTAAGAGCCTTCTAGGAACGCCAATAGTGATTTTAGGCATCTCAGCTTATGAAACGAAGTCATGCGTGGAAATGCTGTAAAACGTCTTTTCTCAGTCAGAAAAGGCAAGTTCATGCAGTTTCATGAATACAGCTGACCCACATAAAAAAATTTTCACATGTATGAAAGGAATGTTATTTACAATGCAGAAAGACACTTCTTGATGAGTTAGGAAGTTTAAAGTATATCAAATTTAGTTAGAGCCCAGTTCATAAAACGCTTTACGCTGAGCCTCTAGGAACGCAATAGAATTTTAGGCATCCCCAGCTTATGAAACCAGCATGCTTTGGAAACGCTTGTAAACGCCTTTTTCAGTCAGAAACGGATTGTTCAAGTAGTTTCAATGAATACAGCTGACCCATTACAAAAAAAATTTCTATATGTATGAAAGGAATGTTATTTACACGCAGAAAGACACTCTGGATGAGTTAGAAGTTTGTAAAGTATATCACCGAAGAAGAACTCAGTTCATAAAACGCTTTAGTTAAAGCCTTCTAGGAAAACGCCTAATAGTGATTTTAGGCATCTTAGCTCAAGTAACCGTGGTATGCTTGGAAATGTTTCTAAAACGTCTTTTCTCAGTCAGAAAAGGCTAGTTCATGAAGTTTCCTGAATAAAGCAGACCCACATAAAAATGTTTCATATTCATGAAAGGAATGTTATTTACAATGCAGAAAGACACTTCTTGATGAGTTAGAAGTTTAAAGTATATCAAATTTAGTTAGAGCCTCAGTTCATAAAACTCTTAGTTAAAGCCTTCTAGAAACGCCAATAGTGAATTTAGGCATCTCAGCTTATGAAACCAAGGCACGCTTGGAAACGCTCTAAAACGTCTTTTCTTAGTCAGAAAAGGCTAGTTCATGAAGTTTCATGAATAAAGCAGACCCACATAAAAAATGTTTCACATGGATTAAAGGAAAGTTATTTAAAATACTTCTTGATGAATAAGAAGTTTTATGCATGTCAAATTAAGTTAGAGCCTTTGTTCATAAAACGCTTAGTAAGAGACTTCTAGGAACGCCAATAGTGATTTTAGGCATCTTAGCTCATGTAACCGTGGCATGCTTGGAAACGCTCTAAAACGTCTTTTCTTAGTCAGAAAAGGTTAGTTAATGAAGTTTCATCAGTAAAACAGACCTACATAAAAAATGTTTCACATTGATTAAAGGAAAGTTATTTAAAATACAGAAAGACACTTCTTGAAAAGTAAGAACTTTTATGCATATCAAAATAAGTTACTGACATTGTTCATAAAACGCTTAGTTAGAGTCTTCTAGGAACGCCAATAGGAATTTTAGGCATCTCAGCTTATGAAACCAAGGCATGCTTGGAAACGCTGTAAAACGTCTTTTCTCAGTCAGAAACGGATTGTTCATGCAGTTTCACGAATACAGCTGACCCACATAAAAAAAATTTCACATGTATGAAAGGAATGTTATTTACAATGCAGAAAGACACTTCTTGATGAGTTAGAAGTTTAAAGTATATCAAGTTTAGTTAGAACCTCAGTTCATAAAACGCTTAGTTAAAGCCTTCTAGAAACGCCAATAGTGATTTTAGGCATCTTAGCTTATGAAACGAAGTCATGCGTGGAAATGCTGTAAAACGTCATTTCGCAGTCAGAAAAGGCTAGTTCATGAAGTTTCATGAATAAAGCAGACCCACATAAAAAAAATTTTCACATGCATGAAAGGAATGTTATTTACAATGCAGAAAGACACTTCTTGTTGAGTTAGAAGTTTAATGTATGTCAAATTTAGTTAGAGCCTCAGTTCATAAAACGGTTAGTAAGAGTCTTCTACGAACGCCAGTAGTGATTTTTGGCATCTCAGCTTATGAAACGAAGTCATGCGTGGAAATGCTGTAAAACGTCTTTTCTCAGTCAGAAAAGGCAAGTTCATGCAGTTTCATGAATAAACCTGACACATATGAAAAATGAATTATGGGCGTGAAAGGAAAGTCATTTACAATGCAGAAAGACACTTCTTGAAGAGTAAGAACTTTTATGCATATCAAATTAAGTTAGTGCCATTGTTCATAAAACGCTTAGTTAGAGCCTTCTAGGAACGCCAATAGTAATTTTAGGCATCTCATCTTATGAAACCAAGGCATGCTTGAAAACGCTGTAAAACGTCTTTTCTCAGTCAGAAACGGATTGTTCATGCAGTTTCATGAATACAGCTGACCCACATAAAAAAATTTTCACATGTATGAAAGGAATGTTATTAACAATGCAGAAAGACACTTCTTGATGAGTTAGAAGTTTAAAGTATATCAAATTTAGTTAGAGCCTCAGTTCATAAAACGCTTAGTTAAGGCCTTCCAGAAACGCCAATAGTGATTTCAGGCATCTCAGCTTATGAAACCAAGGCACGCTTGGAAACGCTCTAAAACGTCTTTTCTTAGTCAGAAAAGGCTAGTTCATGAAGATTCATGAATAAAACAGACCCACATAAAAAAATTTTCACATGCCTGAAAGGAATGTTATTTACAATGCAGAAAGACACTTCTTGATGAGTTAGAAGTTTAAAGTATATCAAATTTAGTTAGAGCCTCAGTTCATAAAACGCTTAGTTTAAGCCTTCTAGAAACGCCAATAGTGATTTTAGGCATCTTAGCTCATGTAACCGTGGCATGCTTGGAAACGCTCTAAAACGTTTTTTCTTAGTCAGAAAAGGTTAGTTAGTGAAGTTTCCTGAATAAAGCAGACCCACATAAAAAATGTTTCATATTCATGAAAGGAATGTTATTTACAATGCAGAAAGACACTTCTTGATAAGTTAGAAGTTTAAAGTATATCAAATTTAGTTAGAGCCTCAGTTCATAAAACGCTTAGTTAGAGCCTTCTAGGAACGCCAATAGTAATTTTAGGCATCTCTTCTTATGAAACCAAGGCACGCTTGGAAACGCTCTAAAACGTCTTTTCTTAGTCAGAAAAGGCTAGTTCATGAAGTTTCATGAATAAAGCAGACCCACATAAAAAAATTTTCACATGCCTGAAAGGAATGTTATTTACAATGCAGAAAGACACTTCTTGATGAGTTAGACGTTTTATGCATATCAAATTTAGTTAGAGCCTTTGTTCATAAAACGCTTAATAAGAGCCTTCTAAGAACGCCAGTAATGATTTTTGGCATCTCAGCTGATGAAACGAAGTCATGCGTGGAAATACTGTACAACGTCTTTTCTCAGTCAGAAAAGATTAGTTCATGCAGTTTCCTGAATAAACCTGACCCATATGAAAAATGAATCATATGCGTGAAAGGAAACTTATTTACAATGCAGAAAGACACTTCTTGAAGAGTAAGAACTTTTATGCATATCAAATTAAGTTAGTGCAATTGTTCATAAAACAGTTAGAGCCTTCTAGGAACGCCAATAGTAATTTTAGGCATCTCAGCTTATGAAGCCAAGGCATGCTTGGAAACGCTGTAAAACGTCTTTTCTCAGGGAGAAAAGGCTAGATCATGCATTTTCATGAATAAAGCTGATCCACATAGAAAATGTTTCACATGGATTAAAGGAAAGTTATTTAAAATGCTTCTTGATGAATAAGAACTTTTATGCATATCAAATTAATTTAGAGCCTTTGTTCATAAAACGCTTAGTAAGAGCCTTCTAGGAACGCCAATAGTGATTTTAGGCATCTCAGCTTATGAAACAAAGGCATGCTTGGAAACGCTGTAAAACGTCTTTTCTCAGTCAGAAACGGATAGTTCGTGTAGTTTCATGAAAAAAGCTGACCCACATATAAAAATTTTCACATGTATGAAAGGAATGTTATTTACAATGCAGAAAGACACTTCTTGATGAGTTAGAAGTTTAAAGTATATCAAATTTAGTTAGAGCCTCAGTTCATAAAACGCTTAGTTAGAGCCTTCGAGGAACGCCAATAGTGATTTTTGGCATCTTAGCTCATGTAACCGTGGCATACTTGGAAACGCTCTAAAACGTCTTTTCTTAGTCAGAAAAGCTTAGTTAATGAAGTTTCATCATTAAAACAGACCTACATAAAAAATGTTTCACATGGATTAAAGGAAAGTTATTTAAAATGCAGAAAAACACTTCTTGAAGAGTAAGAACTTTTATGCATATCAAAGTAAGTTAGTGACATTGTTCATAAAACGCTTAGTTAGAGCCTTCTAGGAAAGCCAATAGGAATTTTAGGCATCTTAGCTCATGTAACCGTGGCATGCTTGGAAACGCTCTAAAACGTTTTTTCTTAGTCAGAAAAGGTTAGTTAGTGAAGTTTCCTAAATAAAACAGACCCACATAAAAAATGTTTCACATGGATTAAAGGAAAGTTATTTAAAATGCTTCTTGATGATTAAGAAGTTTTATGCATATCAAATTAAGTTAGAGCCTTTGTTCATAAAACGCTTAGTAAGAGCCTTCTAGGAACGTCAATAGTGATTTTAGGCATCTCAGCTTATGAAACCAAGGCACGCTTGGAAACGCTCTAAAACGTCTTTTCTTAGTCAGAAAAGGCTAGTTCATGAAGTTTCATGAATAAAGCAGACCCACATAAAAAAATTTTCACATGCCTGAAAGGAATGTTATTTACAATGCAGAAAGACACTTCTTGATGAGTTAGCCGTTTTATGCATATCAAATTTAGTTAGAGCCTCAGTTCATAAAACTCTTAGTTAAAGCCTTCCAGAAACGCCAATAGTGAATTTAGGCATCTCAGCTTATGAAACCAAGGCACGCTTGGAAACGCTCTAAAACGTCTTTTCTTAGTCAGAAAAGGCTAGTTCATGAAGTTTCATGAATAAAGCAGACCTACATAAAAAAATTTTCACATGCCTGAAAGGAATGTTATTTACAATGCAGAAAGACACTTCTTGATGAGTTAGACGTTTTATGCATATCAAATTTAGTTAGAACCTCAGTTCATAAAACGCTTAGTTACAGCCTTCTAGAAACGCCAATAGTGATTTTAGGCATCTCAGCTTATGAAACCAAGGCACGCTTGGAAACGCCCTAAAACGTCTTTTCGCAGTCAGAAAAGGCTAGTTCATGAAGTTTCATGAATAAAGCAGACCCACATAAAAAATGTTTCACATGGATTAAAGGAAAGTTATTTAAAATACTTCTTGATGAATAAGAAGTTTTATGCATGTCAAATTAAGTTAGAGCCTTTGTTCATAAAACGCTTAGTAAGAGCCTTCTAGGAACGCCAATAGTGATTTTAGGCATCTCAGCTTATGAAACCAAGGCACGCTTGGAAACGCTCTAAAACGTCTTTTCTCAGTCAGAAAAGGCTAGTTCATGAAGTTTCATGAATAAAGCAGACCCACATAAAAAATGTTTCACATGGATTAAAGGAAAGTTATTTAAAATACTTCTTGATGAATAAGAAGTTTTATGCATATCAAATTTAGTTAGAACCTCAGTTCATAAAACGTTTAGTTAAAGCCTTCTAGAAAAGCCAATAGTGATTTTAGGCATCTTAGCTCATGTAACCGTGGCATGCTTGGAAACGCTCTAAAACGTTTTTTCTTAGTCAGAAAAGGTTAGTTAGTGAAGTTTCCTGAATAAAACAGACACACATAAAAAATGTTTCACATGGATTAAAGGAAAGTTATTTAAAATACTTCTTGATGAATAAGAAGTTTTATGCATATCAAATTAAGTTAAAGCCTTTGTTCATAAAACGCTTAGTAAGAGCCTTCTAGGAACGCCAATAGTGATTTTAGGCATCTCAGCTTATGAAACGAAGTCATGCGTGGAAATGCTGTAAAATGTCTTTTCGCAGTCAGAAAAGGCTAGTTCATGAAGTTTCATGAATAAAGCAGACCCACATAAAAAATGTTTCACATGGATTAAAGGAAAGTTATTTAAAATACTTCTTGATGAATAAGAAGTTTTATGCATGTCAAATTAAGTTAGAGCCTTTGTTCATAAAACGCTTAGTAAGAGCGTTCTAGGAACGCCAATAGTGATTTTAGGCATCTCATCTTATGAAACGAAGTCATGCGTGGAAATGCTGTAAAACGTCTTTTCGCAGTCAGAAAAGGCTAGTTCATGAAGTTTCATGAATAAAGCAGACCCACATAAAAAAAATTTTCACATGCATGAAAGGAATGTTATTTACAATGCAGAAAGACACTTCTTGTTGAGTTAGAAGTTTAATGTATGTCAAATTTAGTTAGAGCCTCAGTTCATAAAACGGTTAGTAAGAGTCTTCTACGAACGCCAGTAGTGATTTTTAGCATCTCAGCTTATGAAACGAAGTCATGCGTGGAAATGCTGTAAAACGTCTTTTCTCAGTCAGAAAAGGCAAGTTCATGCAGTTTCATGAATAAACCTGACACATATGAAAAATGAATTATAGGCTTGAAAGGAAAGTCATTTACAATGCAGAAAGACACTTCTTGAAGAGTAAGAACTTTTATTCATATCAAATTAAGTTAGTGCCATTGTTCATAAAATGCTTAGTTAGAGCCTTCTAGGAACGCCAATAGTAATTTTAGGCATCTCAGCTTATGAAACCAAGGCATGCTTGGAAACGCTGTAAAACGTCTTTTCTCAGTCAGAAACGGATTGTTCATGCAGCTTCACGAATACAGCTGACCCACATAAAAAAATTTTCACATGTATGAAAGGAATGTTATTTACAATGCAGAAAGACACTTCTTGATGAGTTAGAAGTTTAAAGTATATCAAATTTAGTTAGAGCCTCAGTTCATAAAACGCTTAGTTAAAGCCTTCCAGAAACGCCAATAGTGATTTTAGGCATCTCAGCTTATGAAACCAAGGCACGCTTGGAAACGCTCTAAAACGTCTTTTCTTAGTGAGAAAAGGCTAGTTCATGAAGTTTCATGAATAAAGCAGACCCACATAAAAAAATTTTCATATGCCTGAAAGGAATGTTATTTACAATGCAGAAAGACACTTCTTGATGAGTTAGACGTTTTATGCATATCAAATTTAGTTAGAACCTCAGTTCATAAAACGCTTAGTTAAAGCCTTCTAGAAATGCCAATAGTGATTTTAGGCATCTTAGCTCATGTAACCGTGGCATGCTTGGAAACGCTCTAAAACGTTTTTTCTTAGTCAAAAAAGGTTAGTTAGTGAAGTTTCCTGAATAAAACAGACCCACATAAAAAATGTTTCACATGGATTACAGGTAAGTTATTTAAAATGCTTCTTGATGAATAAGAAGTTTTATGCATATCAAATTAAGTTAGAGCCTTTGTTCATAAAACGCTTAGTAAGAGCCTTCTAGGAACGCCAATAGTGATTTTAGGCATCTCAGCTTATGAAACCAAGGCACGCTTGGAAACGCCCTAAAACGTCTTTTCTCAGTCAGAAAAGGCTAGTTCATGAAGTTTCATGAATAAAGCAGACCCACATAAAAAATGTTTCACATGGATTAAAGGAAAGTTATTTAAAATGCTTCTTGATGAATAAGAAGTTTTATGCATGTCAAATTAAGTTAGAGCCTTTGTTCATAAAACGCTTAGTAAGAGTCTTCTAGGAACGCCAATAGTGATTTTAGGCATCTCAGCTTATGAAACGAAGGCATGCGTGGAAATGCTGTAAAACGTCATTTCGCAGTCAGAAAAGGCTAGTTCATGAAGTTTCATGAATAAAGCAGACCCACATAAAAAAAAATTTCACATGCATGAAAGGAATGTTATTTACAATGCAGAAAGACACTTCTTGTTGAGTTAGAAGTTTAATGTATGTCAAATTTAGTTAGAGCCTCAGTTCATAAAACGGTTAGTAAGAGTCTTCTACGAACGCCAGTAGTGATTTTTGGCATCTCAGCTTATGAAACCAAGTCATGCGTGGAAATGCTGTAAAACGTCTTTTCTCAGTCAGAAAAGGCAAGTTCATGCAGTTTCATGAATAAACCTGACACATATGAAAAATGAATTATAGGCGTGAAAGGAAAGTCATTTACAATGCAGAAAGACACTTCTTGAAGAGTAAGAACTTTTATGCATATCAAATTAAGTTAGTGCCATTGTTCATAAAACGCTTAGTTAGAGCCTTCTAGGAACGCCAATAGTAATTTTAGGCATCTCATCTTATGAAACCAAGGCATGCTTGGAAACGCTGTAAAACGTCTTTTCTCAGTGAGAAACAGATTGTTCATGCAGTTTCATGAATACAGCTGACCCACATAAAAAAATTTTCACATGTATGAAAGGAATGTTATTTACAATGCAGAAAGACACTTCTTGATGAGTTAGAAGTTTAAAGTATATCAAATTTAGTTAGAGCCTCAGTTCATAAAACGCTTAGTTAAAGCCTTCCAGAAACGCCAATAGTGATTTTAGGCATCTCAGCTTATGAAACCAAGGCACGCTTGGAAACGCTCTAAAACGTCTTTTCTTAGTCAGAAAAGGCTAGTTCATGAAGTTTCATGAATAAAGCAGACCCACATAAAAAATTTTGCCATGCCTGAAAGGAATGTTATTTACAATGCAGAAAGACACTTCTTGATGAGTTAGACGTTTTATGCATATCAAATTTAGTTAGAACCTCAGTTCATAAAACGCTTAGTTACAGCCTTCTAGAAACGCCAATAGTGATTTTAGGCATCTCAGCTTATGAAACCAAGGCACGCTTGGAAACGCTCTAAAACGTCTTTTCTTAGTCAGAAAAGGCTAGTTCATGAAGTTTCATGAATAAAGCAGACCCACATAAAAAATGTTTCACATGGATTAAAGGAAAGTTATTTAAAATGCTTCTTGATGAATAAGAAGTTTTATGCATATCAAATTAAGTTAGAGCCTTTGTTCATAAAACGCTTAGTAAAAGCCTTCTAGGAAGGCCAATAGTGATTTTAGTCATCTCAGCTTATGAAACCAAGGCACGCTTGGAAACGCTCTACAAAGTCTTTTCTCAGTCAGAAAAGGCTAGTTCATGAAGTTTCCTGAATAAACCTGACACATATGAAAATTGAATTATATGCGTGAAAGGAAAGTCATTTACAATGCAGAAAGACACTTCTTGAAGAGTAAGAACTTTTATTCATATCAAATTAAGTTAGTGCCATTGTTCATAAAATGCTTAGTTAGAGCCTTCTAGGAACGCCAATAGTAATTTTAGGCATCTCAGCTTATGAAACCAAGGCATGCTTGGAAACGCTGTAAAACGTCTTTTCTCAGTCAGAAACGGATTGTTCATGCAGTTTCACGAATACAGCTGACCCACATAAAAAATTTTCACATGCCTGAAAGGTATGTTATTTACAATGCAGAAAGACACTTCTTGATGAGTTAGAAGTTTAAAGTATATCAAATTTAGTTAGAGCCTCAGTTCATAAAACGCTTAGTTTAAGCCTTCCAGAAACGCCAATAGTGATTTTAGGCATCTTAGCTCATGTAACCGTGGCATGCTTGGAAACGTTCTAAAACGTCTTTTCTTAGTCAGAAAAGGTTAGTTAATGAAGTTTCATCAGTAAAACAGACCTACATAAAAAATGTTTCACAGGGATTAAAGGAAAGTTATTTAAAATGCAGAAAGACACTTCTTGAAGAGTAAGAACTTTTATGCATATCAAAGTAAGTTACTGACATTGTTCATGAAACGCTTAGTTAGAGCCTTCTAGGAACGCCAATAGGAATTCTAGGCATCTCAACTTATGAAACCAAGGCATGCTTGGAAACGCTGTAAAAC
>VONZ01003853.1:0-15748 GCA_012976165.1 Labeo catla | reverse complement strand
AACCAGTTTGTTCATAATTAATGCTGCAGTCCATAACTTTTTTTGGTTAAAAATGATCCGAAATCATTTTTGAGCAAGTACATAACCAGCCAGTGTTCAAAACTATGTCCTTACTTTAGCCCGATTCACAACGGTAAGCTTGTAATAATTCTACCACGTAACTCTGTGAACATGAAGAAGGCATCACTCCATGAGCTGGATATAGTAGACTATATCACGTGTGAGGATGCTGCAGGTAGTGGATCATTTATAGCCTTTTCTCACAGCAGCTGGAATAATTAAATGTATGGTGGATTGTAATCCAGAAAGGATTGTGTGTTAATGAAACACATGTAAGTGTCTGAAATTAGATAATATTCCAGTTTTAAATCTGCATCAGATTATAGATACGTGTGATTATGATTAGTTTTTTTTTTAAAGAGAACCAGTTCTAAGGAACATTAATTTGCTTTTTGGGTTAAAAGAACAATATCTTTATATGAAATTCGAATGGTATGACAATTAGATATTAGACTGTACCAAAACTGAAATTTATGCTAACTCTAATACACACTATATACACATAGTCATGCAGTGCTGATTTTGTTAACATTAACAATTTGAGAACAAAGTATAAAAATCATAATTTGCATGGTTCGATGTGATATGAGCTAAACAATTGTTAGATTCAATCTCCATTGGTAGTGCGATTTATTGTAATGCTTTTTTTCCTCAGTTGGTCAGAACAAAAGTGTCAGACATGTTACTTACTTGTTCAGATGATAATATCTGGTGAAAATTCTTATTTGCCTCATACTTCCAAAATGTAGAATCTGTGATTACTGAGTATCTACACTGGTGCGGTGACTGACAACAACACATACTCTTTAAAACATTAGATTAAACCGTGCTGAGGACACCGGTAAAATAAGACAACCCAAGTAAATAAGATAATTCCGCATATAACTGCAATTGCAGGCTTCAAACCAAGATGGCGACAAAGAGGCAAAATTTACAGACTGCAGCTGTAAGACAAAATATTAAAATAATATGGTACGAAACACCAGTTTGCAATATCTAGTAGCAAAACGAGCTGATTTGTTTTGTACAGGTAAAAATAGCTGAAAGTGGATGACACCAGAAGCCAGATACATTAAATTTAGAAATGGCTGGAAAAATAATTTACATTAAATTACAGAAAATAATAAGGTGGATGAACTTCACTCACTGGGCAATGAAAATACCTGCAGATTCATGATAAAACAAGAACATGTAGCCAAATTATGAACCTCATTTTAATAAGATAAAGAATGTTAGATTAACATATTTACTGTAGCAAGTGGAAAATTCAGTTAAAGCTTTTTAAATGAAATATATTCATTATCATGAAAATCTACACTGCTGAGTGAGTGATAGTGTTTGAGCAGCTGCAGTATCAGTTCAGTCACTGTGACTCTGACTGACGGAGGTTTTTGTACGACTCTTTATCACTGTGTAAACTCATAATCACTGCTAACGCTGTGAACATTCTGACAGTAATAATGTCCAGCATCTTCAGTCTGGACTCCACTGATGGTCAGATTAAAATCTCTCTCAGATGATTTACTGCCACTGAATCTAGATGGAGTTCCTGACTCAAGGCTGTTGGTCCATGAAATCAGGAGTGTTGGAGCTTTTCCAGGTTTCTGTAAGTACCAGCTAAGAGGAGGATTTCCATTAACAGCAATGTAGGAACTTTTGCTAAATTTACAGTTTACCGTGACTGTTTGTCCAGTTTGAGTGATCAGCACTGGTGGAGTTTGAGTCACTGTCACCTGCCCAATAGATTCTGTCAAATGAGAAAGAATAAAAATGAGAAAGAATAAAAATAACAAACAGTTTTACAAACATATATCTTCACAACACACATAAAAATACAAGTAAATAATGTATGAAGTCTTCATTGACACAAACCTTGAAATAATGCTGTCAGCATCCAGATCAATATGGTGATGAAAGTCATTTTTGTTGGTTGTAGGTTCAATTATAGTGAAAATAAGTTGCTGATCATGTTTGATGTTTGACAGAGTTATAAACACATACAGAGCACTGAAGCGTGTGTCGCTCATGTAAAACAGACTCTCTATGCAAACACTCTATAGTGAACAAGTTTAATGTGCTGTTTCTTTGAGACTTAGAAAACATTTAAAAGTTCACGTTAATATAATTCTTTACTCATAAAAAGCAATATCACACAAGCAACAGTGCTGTTTCATCTGAGTATCAGCATGATTGTGAGTGTGATACGGCTTTTGTGTAACAGTTGAATAAACAAGAAGTTTATATTGAGTGATTTGTCTCTATGTAAATCTGTGTACAGTTTACAGCAGATGATGCAGGTGAAACATAACAGTGTTTAGGATCTTTTCTCATGTTGTGAGTCAAAAACATTGAATCATGTGTCTGAAGCTACAGGCTTTCTGATGATTTAAATGACAGAACTGCATCACTAGTTTGTCACTCAGAACTCCATGAGAGGGCAGAGGTCATTCCAGAGGTTACAGGTCAACTAAACTTATTAATGATAATTTTAAAATTAGGATGTCTAATGAAAATGCAATTTAATACATTTATTGTTTACTTTTTTAATTTCTCCAAGAGCAAGAACAGAACGAACAATATTCTGCTCATTGAAGCACATAAAAGTGAAATTAAAAAAAAAAAAATTCAGTTAACACATTAATGATGTTAAGTCTCATATCAGTGTGTGTGAGTGTCGTTGTCTCTTTCTCTGCTGGAGTTTGTGTTCATTTGAGTGTGACAGAGGTTTTTGTACGACGCTTTCACTAGAATGAAGCACTGTGGTACCCTTTTGGTGGAGGAACTGAACTGGTGCTCAAAAGTAAGTCCTTCTTAAATTATTTTAAAAAGGTATGATGCATGTGTTTTCAGATGAGGCTTAAGGGTTTTAAAGAACATTTGGCAGCAACATTTATAATTTATTATTATAAAAAATATATTATTACAAAGCTTTACTTACATTTCACATTTTATTGTAGAATTTCAATCTATTTTATTGATTGACTGGAGCAGCTGATGTATTTTATTGTTATATTTTGTCTGCTATGTTATGTACAAGTTACATTTGGTGATATTCCATAGTTTTTCTATTTCAAGCAATAGTTCCGATTTGTGCTTAATATTTTACATTAGTAAGTTAAATTATTTAATGATTTTTCAATTATTACTTAATATATTTCAATTTGTGTATGTGACAAAAGCTGGATAATGTAGTCAAAATATAATTATTTTCATTGGTGTTATCAACAAGCAAAAAGAAATTCAGTTGATAAACATGTTACAAATTATTTGAGAAGATGTCCTGAATTATGACTCTTTCAAAATACAAATAATGTTTTGAAATAATCTATTCTATAAAAATCTCAATAAAATTATCAGTTTGCATTTGGAAAGAGATGTTTTTAACATTTGTTTAAACATTTTACTAAATTCAGAAAGTGATATAATTTTTGCTTCATAGAACCAGCTTATATGTATATGTACAGTACTTGATACACTGTAAAAAATAATAATAATGTAAATAAAAGGCAGATGTGATTGTCAGACTTGCTCTTTTTCACTTCCAAAAACTAAATTGAACATTATTTTACTGAAAATTACATTAAATTTCCTGTTAGATTTATTACAGTTTTCGCTGTATATAGTAAAATAACTTTTTGCTAACCATAGGTTTATTTTTATGTATGTATGTATTTATTTGTTTACTGTAGCATTTTTACAGATTAATACCATTAAAAATTATAACCTTTTTACATAGAACATTTCTTAATTAATTTAGATAATATTTGCAAACATAACTCAGGAAAGTGTCAATGTGGTAAAAAACACTGTAAAAAACAAAAAACACAATTTGTTGAGTCAGCTTAAAATAACTTGTTACCCTGCCTTACAATTTTAAGTTTAGTTAACTCAAATAAGTTTAGTCAACTTGAAATGTTAAGTTGTACTAAGTGACAACTTAGACATTTCAGTTTAAACCTAAAAGCTGGCTAAGTAACCCAGCTGCCTTAAAATCTTAAGTTGAATCAACTCAAATAAGTTGTCACTTAGTATAACTTAACATTTCAAGTTGAGTAATTTTTTTTTTAGTTGACTGAACTTAAAATTTTAAGTCAGCAGGGTAACAAATTATTTTAAGTTGAATCAACAAATTGTTTATTACAGTGTATGAATGACAGCAGTGATATGAAATTACAGTAAAATTATGAACTGGTTGTGATTTTCCAGTGATGACTGTAGCTGCAGATGTAAAAAAAAGAGTTTTGTGTGTTTCAGCTGGTCCCGCAGTGAAGCCCTTCATGTCTCTGCTGCCGCCCTCTTCTCTGCAGATCTCTGGAGACTCAGCCGCACTGCTCTGCCTGCTCAGCTCTTACTCTCCACAGGGGGCACAGGTGAGCTGGATGCTGGACGGGTCAGAGGTCACCGAGGGGGTTCAGACCAGTGAAGAGAGCAAGCAGGGTGGACGCTACAGCCGCAGCAGCGTCCTGAGCCTCAGCAAACAACGCTGGGAAGACACACAGCACTTTATCTGCAGAGTAACACATGACGGAGCTGATCAAGAGGCCTCGTTCCTCAAGAGCTCCGAGTGCTGATGTTTCTCCGGTGAAGAGCAGCAGGATTCACAGCAGTCACGTGATTTACAGCTCAATACTGAAACAGTCTTTCAATGTGCTGCCTTTAATTCAATAAAGCTTCTGAACGCCTTACATTTGTGTTCGACTGCATCATTGATCAGTGTGTCGGTCCTTCACTAAAGTTTGAGCTGCTGTTGATGATTGTAATAGTTGAGAACAGCTGCATTTAGCAGTAAATGTGAACTGAAGCTCTTGGGGTTTGAACATGGTCACTGGAGACGGAGCTGCTCTATTCTGAGACCATCAGAATCACTAAAGCTGCCAATGCAAATCTGATTTTCACCTCAAACTCACAGTTTCACTGTTTGATCAGTTAAATGCTCTGAACTGGAACAGTTTCACACTTCTGCTCATGAGAAATGAGTTTTGAGTAATACATTCATTAGTACCAACATTTGAGGCTGCACAAAAACATCCTTATGTTGCTGGTGATACATAATGACTTTACAATATGATAAAATATGTGTGTAATACATTCTATAATATAAACAAAACACAGAAACTACAAAATATGGCACCTTCGTTATTTGTAAATTTAATCAAGACTTGTCCCATAAAATCAAAACTTTTTTGGCATGTTGTGTGGCTCTGTAGAGGGAAAGTACTGCAGTGGATATTTTCATTGTGTGATGAACTGAGTATTTTTCTGCTTGTTTATGGGTCTTACTTTGCAAATTATTTTACTAACCCAAAGTGGCTCACAGATCTTACATACCTGACATTTTTGATAGACCTAATAACCTTAATTTGTCTCCTCAGGGCCAGAATTCAAACCTACTTACAACATTTGATAAAATTGGGGTCTGTGAGGTTGATGGGGGAAATATAGACAAGTTCCCAACCTTGGATGACAGAATTGTGGGGCACATGTCCTAAAAGGCTGGAAATCTCTCGTCTAATAGAGCTGATTTCACTCATGACTCAGTTTTGGGCACATGTGTAGTTTCTGTGTTTGGTCTCTGTGTGTCAGTAGTGAGTGATAGTGTTTGAGCAGCTGCAGAATCAGTTCAGTCACTGTGACTCTGACTGACAGAGGTTTTTGTACGACTCTTTATCACTGTGTGAACACAGCTTTACTGTTGATCCAGTGGTAACTCTGACAGTAATAATGTCCAGCATCTTCAGTCTGGACTCCACTGATGGTCAGAGTGAAATCACTGTTAGATCCACTGCCACTGAATCTAGATGGAATTCCTGACTGGAGGCTGCTTGTTCCATAAATCAGGTTTTTAGGAGCTTCTCCAGGTTTCTGTAAGTACCAGCTGAGACACTGTTTTCCATCACAACAGCAGTCTGGATCACTGCTAACTTTACAGGTTACAGTGACTGATTGTCCAGTTTGAGCGAGGACTGAGGGAGTTTGAGTCACTGTCACCTGCCCAATAGATTCTGTCAAATGAGAAAGATTAGAAACCACAAACACATTTACAAACATATATCTTCACAGCACACATAGTAAGTAAATAATGTGTGTAATGTTTACATTACTGACTTTACTTAAGTAAATAATATATGTTTCTTGACAGACAAACCTTGACATAATGCTGTCAGCATCCAGATCAATATGGTGAAAGTCATTTTTGTTGGTTGTAGGTTCAGTTACAGGGAAAAACAGTTGTTGATCATGTTTGATGTTTGACAGAGTTATAAACACATACAGAGCACTGAAGCGTGTGTCGCTCATGTAAAACAGACTCTATGCAAACGCTTCAGGAGTTCAGTGTTTTGAACCAATTGTTTGAGTACTGACTTACTCATTACTTTTGTCGCCATCTGCAGGTGTAACAAAGTAACTTGCAAAAAGAGTCGCAACTCGCTAAACAGATGTGTTTCTGTTCCTGATGGAGGCTCCGTCTCTGTCAAGGGAACTTTATGTACATCTGGACTTCCTCATTGAATCAAAAATACATAAAGGTGGAGACGGAGTGATGGAGGGCCACCAGAAGAAGATTTTCACTGGAGTGACGTAAGCAGCCAGTTCTATGGGCTTGTTAAGTGTGGACGTAATGCGTCCATTGAACGCACATGTGTAGTTCCTGTGTTTGGTCTCTGTGTGTCAGTAGTGAGTGACAGTCAATTCTGTTTGTGTGATTTCAGGAACTTCTAATGAGCAATTTCATTAAGACTTAAAGCTCTTGGGGTTTGAACAAGGTCACTAGAGACCGGGAAGAATCCGTGTATCATTCGTCCATTGGTTTTTTTATTTAATACTGAAAGAAGAAACATGAGAAAACGGCTCCTTTTTCGTTTTTTAATTTTTTTCAGAAAAACGAAAAACAAGAATTCAGCTTGATTTTTCGTTTTTTTGTTCAGGGGTGGAAAAATGAATAAACAGCTTGAATATTCGATTTCTATACATGGGCAGAACGAAACGCCCCTTTCTGCTGATTGTTTAGCCGAAGATCAAACCATCCCTCAGTCAAGTTTTGCGCAGAATCATACTCCTCCACAGCTGCAGTTAAATTTAATATTTTTATTTAATATTTAATATTATATAATATTTAATATTTTTCTCATCAAACAACCACACTAACGATGGCTCGACACAACCAGTACCCGGGCAGAGCCTAGACGGGGCTTTCGTCTATGCAGACATACATTTACTTAAGCTTTGCATTAGTTGGCAGGATTTGATGGCTGTCATTTTGATGGCAGCCTGCCCTGGTTGCCCAGTAAAAAAAACAAAACAAAAAAAATAATAAAAAATAATAAATTAAGATATAAATAACTAGATTAGTTGTACATTAAATATTTTAAACACTAATACAAAAAGAAAAGAATAGTCATTGACTTGGGTGTAGGCCTAAAGATCACACAAGAACTGTCATTCTGACTATTTGATAACCAGAGAACAACAGAGGTATTAAAATGCATACTCTGAGTATGCATTTTTTATTAAAACGCACTGCCTTGTTTGCGCCACGAACTGCTGCGCACTTGCACACTGGACTGCAACGCTGGTCTCAGGAGAGCAGCGCTGGGCTCCTGGAGAAGGACGGTCTGTACAGCTGGAGCAGCAGCCTGACTCTCTCTGAGCAGGAGTGGATGGAGAGCGTCTCAGTGAGCTGTGAGGCCACACGGAGCGGCCAGCCTGCGCTCACTGGACACGTGACCAGACATCAGTGTTCAGAGTAGATCTGCTGCTCTTCTCACTCATGTCTCACATGGAGACTAACAGCACATGAGCGACTCATTCATTCTCCACATCCAGCTTCAGTCGCTCTCATCTGCATCTGCTCTGCTTTGTGTGCTTCATACAAGACTATATGTGTGATTTTATTAATATTCAGTCATTAAATGAAATATAATTGTAATTTTGTGTCCCTTTTTGTGTCATTTTTGTTTCACTGAATCAGAGCTTTTGCTCAAGTTAAAAATAAACTTAAGTCAATGGACCTTGAAAACACCTGCAGATACATGAAACAACATCTGCTCTGAACACAATCGCAAAAATAAGCGTAACATTCAGTTTCCCTTTTTGACTCGTAATTCTGTGAAATGAGCTTGACTGGTGGAAAGAAGAGGTTTGTGATGTCAAATAACATTTTATAAAAGTGTATAAAAACAAAAAAAATTCTGTACACATAATCTTTATTTTAAAAAAAAATCAAAATGTAATAGGTAATCAGATTTTACTTTTTCAAGTAACTAGTAAAGTAACGCATTACTTTTTAATTTACAAGAAAATATCTGAATTACTTTTTCAAATTAGTAACGCCAGTTCCTTTGTTTTCCCATTTATTGACTGACAGCTCTCCCATGTTGAGAGAAATCACGACTAAGGTGTGTAAACATTATGCTTGTGAAAATGCATTTACCACCACTCTGTATTCAATCCTATTTTATTAACCAATGTGTTTGCTGCTGAACTTTAAAAAGGAAAAAAAAAATTTAATTGCTTAAGAGTGTTGAACTTTCTTTTCCTGTGTTTACTGTAAACATACTTTTTTCAGCCTGTGGCTTTTAGTGTGAAAGAGCTTTTACATTCGCCAAAAAATACAACATTTTTAATTAAAAACAAACAAGCAAGCCCTGCCCAGACAGGAACACAAAAGTAATGTAACACATTACTTTCCATAAAAAGCTGTCTGACTGTTGACTAGAAGGTAAAGTCTGACCATTCAGTAAATGTTCAGTGGTTTGACACACTGCTCTTATCATCTGCATGATTTGTTTTTTTTAAATGTGTTTGGTGAAATTGATCAGAAATTGATATAATCACACTGAAAACTGATTTGTATTATTTTTAAATTTGTTGATTTGTTTTGCACTAAAATAACGTGTTTTCAAGTCATTGCTTTTTTATTCTGCATGAGTCTCAGGTGTGTAAAGACGATGTTTGTGTGATGTTTTTTATGTGCACTTAAAAGTTATGTGCACTTTGTTCAGCTGTTCTATTAGTTTGTTTCGCTGACGTTCATTTTGGATGTAATAAAAATCAGGTAATCTTTTTAATGCAATATACATTTATAGTGCTGATACTGACAATGAAAGTCTTACTAATGTTTTCATGTTTCAGAATGCATAAACTCAGTTTTCTGCATTCTGACTGAAAGTATTTTGCTCTGCCAACAAATCTGAAAATGTTAGCTTAATTGGTTTAGATTTTTTTTCTTTCTTTCTCCTTTCACTGTACACTCCTAACTCAGTTTTGAGCACATGTGTAGTTCCTGTGTTTGGTCTCTGTGTGTCAGTAGTGAGTGATAGTGTTTGAGCAGCTGCAGAATCAGTTCAGTCACTGTGACTCTGACTGAAGGAGGTTTTTGTACGACTCTTTATCACTGTGTGAGAACAGGTTGACTGTTAATGGCATGCAAACTCAGACAGTAATAATGTCCAGCATCTTCAGTCTGGACTCCACTGATGGTCAGAGTGAAATCACTGTTAGATCCACTGCCACTGAATCTAGATGGAGTTCCAGATTGGAGGCGGTTTGCAGCATAAATAAGTGGTTTAGGAGATTCTCCAGGTTTCTGTAAGTACCAGTCTAAACCGTATTCACCCTCATGACTGAACACATCACTGCTGGTTTTACAGCTAATTTTGACTGTTTCTCCTGGTTGAGCTGCTGTCATTGAGGGACTCTGAGTGACGGTGATCTGTCCTCTACACTCTGAAACACACAACAAGAAGAAAATCAACTCAAAACTTTGACAATATACTTGAAATGAATTCATATCAAACTTCTCTCCACAAACCTTGAGTAAACGCTGTGAGAGTCCAGATGAAGATGATGATGAAGGTCATGTTGATGAAGATTGTTGTGTGTGTCAGTGATGAAGTGTTAAACTCACAGCACTATAAACACTCTCAGAGCACTGAAGCATCTGATCAATATGCAAACACTCACTGTCATTAACCTGAGGACAGTTGCTCACTGACAGACGGACATAAAATATTATTACTGAAATGAGACCATAGAATAAAAATGAATCTTTTTTTAATATAGTTGATCTTCTAATAGTTAAACCATTAAGAATTGTATCAGATCATTCAATTCTGAATAAATCAAGACCAACTTTAGTATATTAACCTGAATCTGTCCTGTGAGACTAGAATATTTTTGACTGTAGTACCACTGAATCAACTGAGTTTTTTAAAAATAACAGTGTTCACTCATTATAAATTCAGTTTGTAATTTAGTAATAATGCAGACTGCATAAAGCAGAAGTAGTAAAGTAAGGTAATTTGTGCTGTGAGTGAATGTGTTTGTTGGAGATTCAGTTGATGTGTGTTTGTGCAGTTAGTGAAGTGTTCAGGAGGTTTTTGTTCAACTGCTCTATTAGTTTGTATCACTGTGGTGGACTTTCGGCAGCGGCACCAAACTGGATGTTGGCAGTAAGTAAATCATCATTTAATATTATTATTACAACAACTCACTGTTAAACACTTTGTTGCTCTATAGAAATGATGTTTATATATTTTATTTTTAGTTCACATTGAATGTTTGGCAGTCAACATTGTAAAGATGATTTTCATTGTCATGGCATCTTTGTTTTCATCCAGTGAACTATAATTATAATTTCTGTTAATTCAACTTGATTTTATAAGTTTTCAGAGCTTGAGTACTTTTTTGCCCCCTCAATAATTAGATTCTAAATGTTTAAAAATGTGCACTGAAATAAAACTTACATTGAGTTGTAATTTTAATTTTACTTGAAAGTTTAAGGCAGTAATTACTTGCATTGCATTGATTTTTAAGTAAAGCCTGTAGATTATGGTTGCTTAATTGTGTTTTTATTAGGGGTGCAAATCGAACGGTTTGTCTCCATATGATGCAGTATTGATTCTCATACCCAGCGATATTTGCCGATACCTCAAAAAAATTCTATGATACAATTACGATCCGATACAGGAGTATATTGATCGATATATTGATATTATAATATTATACACCTATTTTAAACAACCATCAACATTTTTATTAACTCACAAATGCAACCAAAATATATAACATGAACATTTACACATATAACAATTATCACATTCTGTAGCTCAGTTGGGACATTCACAATAAAAAATAGGCCTACACTTTTTTTTTTATAATAAGGAAAACTAATAAAACAATTGAAAAAACAGTTCTGGCTGCTACTAGTGCTCAGTGCTAAAAGTCTTTTCTACAAATAACCAAATTTTAAGCAAAAGCAGAAAATAAATACAATAGAACAAAAACACAAATTCAATAAACAGTGCTTTTCAGGTTTTTTAGCTCAGTCTAAAATAAATTTTCAGTTAGGCTACAGAATTGTAATAATCAAATGTAAAATAACTGCATAGTCTTCACTGTATAAATCAAAAATAGATTAATAATTTTTGATGTTACAAAGGTTAAAAAAAGGTTAAAAAAGTGGAAGAGAGCTAAATTTAGTATCCACACGGTACGTGAGTTTGAACGAGAATACATGGGTTGGTGGTAATGCATAGATGGACATTATGTGCAAATGTGGACAGTGCCAAAATAAAGGTGCCTATTTATACTAAAGATATTGATATTTTATGCGTGGCATCAATGCATCGTATTGTCAGACATCGTATCGATGTATTGATCCATATCAATGAATCATTACACCCCTAATTTTGATTAATATTTGTAAAAGTTATTTTTGAACTTATGTACATGCCAGACAAAAGTTTCTTTTCTATTTTTTCAAACACAATTTTGTACACAGTTGAGTCTTGGTGTCATCAATAATTTGAATGAATTTCTGCAGTTATTGTGTTTATTTACATCATGATTATTTTAATCAAAGTGACTTACATTTAAGTTGATAATAAAAATGACTCTTCAATATATATATATTTCACCAAACTTTCGTTGCATTGCTGATCACAGGCTTTGTAAAAAATTAAATCAGGTGACTTGCAGTTTAATGGTGCACTAATAAAACTATTAACAGTATTAATTTTCCATATATATAATGAACCTGATAGGAGAGAAATGCTTTCTTGATTGAGTTGACTGTTTTGTGTTTGTCAGGCGTCACTCGTCCTAAATTGAGCGTCCTGCCGCCCTCCAGTGCAGAGATCTCCTCAAAGAAGACAGCGACACTGGTGTGTGTGGCCAACAAGGGCTTCCCGTCAGACTGGAGCCTGAGCTGGAAGGTGGACGGGAGCAGCAGGTCTCAGAAGAGCAGCGCTGGGCTCCTGGAGAAGGACGGTCTGTACAGCTGGAGCAGCAGCCTGACTCTCTCTGAGCAGGAGTGGATGGAGAGCGTCTCAGTGAGCTGTGAGGCCACACGGAGCGGCCAGCCTGCGCTCACTGGACACGTGACCAGACATCAGTGTTCAGAGTAGATCTGCTGCTCTTCTCACTCATGTCTCACATGGAGACTAACAGCACATGAGCGACTCATTCATTCTCCACATCCAGCTTCAGTCGCTCTCATCTGCATCTGCTCTGCTTTGTGTGCTTCATACAAGACTATATGTGTGCTTTATCATTCAGTGGTGATGCTGTTAAAATTGACTCAATAAATAAAATATAATTGTAACGTTATGCCTTTCTGTTCTTTTTTGTTTTGGGTGTTTCATTGGATCAGGGCTTTAGCTCAGATTTTATATATTTTTTAAATTAATTAATAATTTTTCAATGCAGAAGTAAGGTCTTTTCTGAAACAGTGTGAGACCTTCACTTCATTATCCGTTGAATAGAAATGACAAGAAGAATAACAATGTACAGTAAACTATAAAAGTATAAGTTCATAACTAATGCTAAAGTCTGTAAAACTTTTTTGATAAGCTTGTAATAATTCTAATTTGAGTGGTACTTTGTGTTTTTGTGTGAAATACATGCCGTCGTCCGTTTTTGCGTCATTACGTCATGCCTGTAAACATGAAGAACGCGCCCAGACTAGTAGACTATATCACACGTGAGGATGCTGAAGGTAGCAAATCATTTATAGCCTTTTCTCACAGCTGGAATAATTCAATTTATGTGGATTGTAATCCAGAAAGGATTGTGTTTATGAAACACATGTAAGTGTCTGAAATTAGATAATATTCCATTTTTAAGTCTGCATCTGATTATAGATACGTGTGATTATGATTAGTTTTTTTTTTTTTTTTAAAGAGAACCAGTTCTAAGGAACATTAATTTGCTTTTTGGGTTAAAAGAACAATATCTTTATATGAAATTCGAATGGTATGACAATTAGATATTAGACTGTACCAAAACTGAAATTTATGCTAACTCTAATACACACTATATACACATAGTCATGCAGTGCTGATTTTGTTAACATTAACAATTTGAGAACAAAGTATAAAAATCATAATTTGCATGGTTCGATGTGATATGAGCTAAACAATTGTTAGATTCAATCACCATTGGTAGTGCGATTTATTGTAATGCTTTTTTTCCTCAGTTGGTCAGAACAAAAATGTCAGACATGTTACTTACTTGTTCAGATGATAATATCTGGTGAAAATTCTTATTTGGCTCATACTTCCAAGATGTAGAATCTGTGATTTCTGAGTATCTACACTGGTGCGGTGACTGACAACAACACATACTCTTTAAAACATTAGATTAAACCGTGCTGAGGACTCCAGTAAAATAAGACAACCCAAGTAAATAAGATAATTCCGCATATAACTGCAATTCCAGGCTTCAAACCAAGATGGCGACAAAGAGGCAAAATTTACAGACTGCAGCTGTAAGACAAAATATTAAAATAATATGGTACGAAACACCAGTTTGCAATATCTAGTAGCAAAATGAGCTGATTTGTTTTGTACAGGTAAAAATAGCTGAAAGTGGATGACACCAGAAGCCAGATACATTAAATATAGAAATGGCTGGAAAAATAATTTACATTAAATTACACAAAATAATAAAGTGGATAAACTTTACTCACTGGGCAATGAAAATACCTGCAGATTCATGATAAAACAAGAACATGCTGCCAAATTATGAACCTCACAATTATAGTGTTAGATAATTGTAATAAGATAAAGAGTGTTAGATTGACATATTTACTGTAGCATGTGGAAAATTCAATTAAAGCTTTTTGAATAAAATATATTCATTATCATGAAAATCTACACTGCTGAGTGAGTGATAGTGTTTGAGCAGCTGCAGAATCAGTTCAGTCACTGTGACTCTGACTGACAGAGGTTTTTGTACGACTCTTTATCACTGTGTGAACACACCACCACTGTGTGCATTCTGACAGTAATAATGTCCAGCATCTTCAGTCTGGACTCCACTGATGGTCAGAGTGAAATCTCTTCTAGATGATTTACTGCCACTGAATCTAGATGGAGTTCCTGACTCAAGGCTGACTGTATAATAAATGAGGAGTTTAGGAGCTTCTCCAGGTTTCTGTAAGTACCAGCTAACAGCAGGATTTCCATTACTAGTACAGCAGGAATCTTTGCTAAATTTACAGTTTACAGTGACTGATTGTCCAGTTTGAGGGATCAGCACTGGTGGAGTTTGAGTCACTGTCACCTGCCCAATAGATTCTGTCAAATAAGAAAGATTAGAAATCACAAACACTTTTACGAACATATATCTTCACAACACACATCAAAATACAAGTAAATAATGTATGAAGTCTTTACTGACACAAACCTTGAAATAATGCTGTCAGCACCCAGATCAATATGGTGATGAAAGTCATTTTTGTTGGTTGCAGGTTCAATTATAGTGAAAATAAGTTGCTGATCATGTTTGATGTTTGACAGTTATAAACACATGCAGAGCACTGAAGCGTGTGTCGCTCATGTAAAACAGACTCTCTATGCAAACTTTCTGTAATGAACAAGTTTAATGTGCTGTTTCTTAGAGACTTAGGAAACATTCAAAAGTTCACGTTAATATAATTCCTTATTAATAAAAAGTAATATCACACAAGCAAGACTGCTGTTTTATCTGAATATCAGCATGATTGCGAGTGTGATACGGCCGTTGTTAACAAGTAACTATGCAGGAAGTAATAGGTAGTTCTACATTTACACTTAAATTAATACTATTAACTAATATAGAAGCAAGATTAACTAAGCAGTAGGTAATTGCTATTTTGGACGAAGGTAGTCCCTTATTAGGTATTTGATAATTACTAAAATAAAAATTGTCATTGAGAACTACTTGTGAACTGTGACCAATTCATAAAGAATAACTTATTATTGTGACTCTTACCAAAATATATATAGATGTGTTCTCTGTTCATTTCAAACAAACAATAATATAAGTTCTATAATTAGGATGTAATGCCAGCAATGATTGGATGCTCATAATTGGATTATTTCACTATTATGAACTGCATTTATTTCAATGTTCAGTGGCTGCATGGCTGTACAGTATATCATATAAAACATGTTAAAAAAGTTTATTGTAATTACTTGCAAAATCCATCTTAACCCCTCAATAATAACTCAATAATAACCTTGTCAGTCTGCAGGAACTACTAGTGATCTGGCCCATTATTTTAAAGTGAAAAACATGTTAACCCTTCACTAATAACTCAAGTGTTACCTTGACAGTCCGCAGGAACTACTAGTGATCTGGCCCATTATTTTAAAGTGAAAAACATGTTAACCCTTCACTAATAACTCAAGTGTTACCTTGTCAG
>VONZ01003852.1:0-15753 GCA_012976165.1 Labeo catla | reverse complement strand
GTGAAACTGCAGCTTCATGCTTTCGCAAAATAAATACAATCTGCATTCTTCCGACTTCCATTTCTCCGCGCTTACACTTTTGGCACGTTCTTTTCGCTAAAATACAGTAAAAAGCACTGCAAGCCTGTGAACAGTGATTTGCACACGAAAAAAACAGTTTGCAAAACAGATTGACTGCGTAGGACCAATATGTACGTGAAAAAACAGACTGTTGCAAATGTCTAAATGACTTGTTGTGTATGTAGGACACAAAGTTGCCGAAATAATCCGACATGTACAGCTCCGTCTTTCTTTTTTCTGCGCTTACACTTTTGGCACGATTCTCTCACTCACTGAGTTTTGCAAGCGTGAGGGGGAGGGCGGGGCCACCACCTCTCTGTAGCCAATCAAATGAGACTCTCGCGGACTCCATTTACTCTTATCTGATTGGTTCAATAAACACATCACACGCCAAAACATTTATCTTCATTTAGTTCTCGCTGTCGCTCGATTCCGGTGGAATGGTACTTTTAATGTACATGTACATTAAAATAAATAAATAAACAACAACTTAATTAAAACATGATACTTTATAAGTTGTGTACCATTAGACTAGACTATGTGTTCATTCTGAATTGTTAGCTGGTGTTAACATTATTGGATTGGTTTGGCTTTACATTGAAATGCATATATCATATAATATAGCCTAATATATAGCTGATGTTAAACATTACGTGACAATGCTCAACAATAGTATCAGAGTGCTATACTTTTGATAAAACCTTTTTACTATAACAATAAAGCTACATAAATCTGAATTTGACGATTTTCCAGACCATGTCTCTGTTTATTGTATTTAACACTCAATTGTAAAAACAATTGTAAAATCCCCTTAAATTATAACATGTTAAAGTGAAAAAAATATGTTATATTCACAATATTGAACCAAATTTTAGTTAAAAATTTGAGTCGTCCCTGATCAGTAGACAGGTGAAATTATGCATGTTATTATAAATGACAAATTATGCTGCTAGTACAGATACTAGGCCATGTTTAACACTAGCACCGCTAGGGGTCGCTGTACACCTAAAAACCTCCAGCGGGTAAATTCTACCCAAGCACGACTACCGTTTTTATACGCCTAAAGAACATTTTATTTCAGTGTATTATGCCATTGTTTTCATAAAGAAACATCTAAATATGAGATCACAGTCAGATGAGCCGTCAGATGCTGACTAATGGCATTTAGTGCTTCTATGCTCTTCAGCATCCATAAATCACATTCTTTTACTAATTTTGACTTTATTTTTGAATCTCAACTGATAATTCAGTGAGTAAAAGGCGCTGCCTAGCAATCTAGTTACAATTAATACATAAGTAGCAAGATAATGACAGCACGAAAATATAGGCACAATATAAATGCCACGTTTTTGATCTTTTTTTTTTTTTCTAAACCATTTTTAGAGGATTGTAAATTACACCATTTTAGTAAAAGTCAGTGACTGGGAGACTTTAATGTTTTATTCACAGTCTGTTATGTAGGCTACATTTAAAAAACAGCCACGGGTAAAACATACCCCGTGGCAGTTTTAGTATTAGGTATCATCAAAATTACAATATTACAGTAAACTATCACATATTGCCTGTTGAGGACGATGACGACACAGCTCGAATTTCAGAATGAACACACAGCCTGGTACACAACTTATATCGTGTTTTTATTTTATTTTATTTTTAATGTATGTCTACATTAAAAGTACCATTCCACCGGAAGCGAGCGACAGCGAGAACTAAATGAAGATAAATGTTTTGGCGTGTGATGTGTTTATTGAACCAATCAGATAAGAGTAAATGGAGTCCGCGAGAGTCTCATTTGATTGGCTACAGAAAGGTGGTGGCCCCGCCCTCCCCCTCACGCTTGCAAAACTCAGTGAGTGAGAGAATCGTGCCAAAAGTGTAAGCGCAGAAAAAAGAAAGACGGAGCTGTACGTATCGGATTATTTCGGCAACTTTGTGTCCTACATACACAAGTCATTTAGACATTTGCAACAGTCTGTTTTTTCACATACATATTGGTCCTACGCAGTCAATCTGTTTTGCAAACTGTTGTTTTCCTGTGCAAATCACTGTTCACAGGCTTGCAGTGCTTTTGACCGTATTTTAGCGAAAAGAACGTGCCAAAAGTGTAAGCGCAGAGAAATGGAAGTCGGAAGAATGCAGATCGTATTTATTTTGCGAAAGCATGAAGCTGCAGTTTCACAATACATGAATTACACTTACGAGTAACAGTAAAATGCTGCAAATCTTTTTTTCTTACGCTTGAAACGCAATTTACACTTTTACAAAGCTTCTCTTGCGCATGCAAATTTAATTTACGCTTACAGTCTTATGTACACTTGCACAACACGTACTCTTCACATGCAAATCTTTATGGCATTATTTTATCTCCATAGGTTTTTATTAAACAATAAAACAGGAAGTGTCCAAAACGGGGGAAAGTGTCCAAAATAAAAGGGGAATCTGGTGTCCTCGACGTGATGGGGTTCCGTGAAGGGGCAGTGTTCAGAAGGGAAGGGTCCAGGTAAGGGGCGGAGTCCGGCGGTCGCACTTGCTCCCCGGAGGGGTCCGCGGCAATATGACGGGTAGCGGCTTCATCCATTCCTTAGCGGCGGCACTTCCTGCGTGGTGAGAGGCCGACATCCTGGCCCGCAGCCATTTCCATGCGGTTTCGCGCTTTTCAGTTACGGGTCCGGCCAGCTTTCGACATCACATCGGCCCGGTAGCTTCGTCCCCTCCAGCAGCGCCCTTCCTGAATTACCCAGGGACACCAAGCGTGCATGCCGCAGGGGAAGAACCGATACTCCTGAGGAGAGAAGCGGCGCTTCGGCATTTAACAGCGGCGGTGATGAGGCTTCATTCACATCAGGTGTGCCTCATCACGCCGCCAGACCTGGATCATTTTCAAAGCCCCTCCCTCCTCCCTGCGCCCACTCCGGTGAGAACCTGGTGAAGCGATTACCGAGCGGGGTGAAGCTGATAGTTAGGGGGGAGGCAACCGACTTCGTCACAATATATATATATATATATATATATATTTCCTGAAGGATCATGTAGAGACTGAAGACTGCAGTAATGATGCTGAAAATTCAGGTTTGATCACGGGAATAGTAATATATATTTTAAAATATTTTCAAATAGAAGCAGTGTACACCGTGGTAAAATATACTGTTTGCTGTACTTTGGATCAAATAAATGCAGGCGGGTGAACAGAAGAATTTTTACAAAAAAAAAAAACCCTTGTGTTTTCTGCCAATAGGTAAAGAAACTAAACCTGAGAGAAAGATTGTCCTCTTTGGGAAGACAGGAGTTGGCAAGAGCAGCGCTAGGAATACAATCCTTAGAAAGCGAATATTCAATAGTAAAGCATCACCTACATCGATGACTGGTGACTGTGTAAGTGGAAATGGGATGGTTTTTGGAAGAAAAATTACTGTTATTGACACACCTAGAATTTTTTTGACACAGTTGTTACCGAGGAAGACATCAGAGCTGAAATCATTAAATCCATCACTGAAATGGGTCCAAGTCCTGACATGATGGTAATGATTCTAAAGGTAGCAAGGTACACAAAGCAGGAAATGGAGATTGTGGATATTATAAATTCCTATTTTGAGCAGTGTGGTGATATCCCTAAACACATATCGATTTTGTTCACTCACGGTGAAGATCTAGAGGGACAAACCATTGAGAAATTTGTGAAGGAGAGTCCAAAACTTCAGCAGCTTGTTGAAAAATGTTGAGGTTGTGTTCATGTTATTGACAACAAACACTGGACAAAATGCTGGTGGGGTTACAGGAGCAACAGAGTTCAGGTGAAAAAGCTGTTGAAGACCATCGAGAAGAATCTGAAGGGAAGTAAGGAAGGCTGCTTTAACAATGAGCTGCTTCAGATGGTGGAGGAAGAAATTCAAGAAGTTTTTTTTATAAAAAAGTTCTCGTGAGGCTTGCCGGAGTGACAACAGGGACACTGATCGGTGCTTTCCTGGGCATCGGCATCGCAGTGGGAGCTGTTGTGGATTTACTCAAAGCAGCAAAGTTTGCATCAGCGGTGAAAGCCATTGGGGTGGAAGCGGCAGTGGGCGCCGGCATCGGAGCAGTAGCGGGTTCAGGAATCGCCGGTGTTCTTGGAGCTGCAGCTCTCGTAGGAGGTGTTGGAGGAGGAATAACTGGATACAACGTGACAGAGGAAGCTGATTCTGTGGGTGAAGCTATAATAAAGGCAGCAAGAGCATGCCATGAGAATGCAAAAACAATTGTTGAAGTGGCAGAACTCCCATGCTGTTTTAACAAAATAGATGTCATTTGTGAATAAAATTGGCAATTATTTTTTTAGCTGTTGACCTAAAGAGGCCTCTGTACTGGTCATCTCCAAAACATACTTGGTTACTAACATAACCTCGGTTCCCTGAGATACAGGAAAGAGTACTGTGTCTGCTTAAGACACTATAGGGAAAAACTCTTTTTTCTCAGAGACTGAAGCCTTTTTCAATAATGCAGTGTAACTGCACAGTCGTTAGTTCGTGCAGTGGATAAAGATGAACCAATGGCTTGCAGCAGAGCCGCATGAGCCTATGGTGATGAAGTCCGACAGAATCCGCCAAAGAGGGCGGAGTATCTGGCTATATAAGCTGGCATTTAGGTGTCATGCGTATACAACAGGGCCAAACTCATTGAGGTTGGTCACCTAAGCGATCATCCCAAGTGTACAGGAATGGAGTACTGAATTTGTAAGAATAAATCCAACTTAAGCAGAGAGGACCCAGTCCTGTAAGGCCAGTACATCCAGAATATAAAATCTGGCAAATGTGGACGGCCAACTGCCGCACAAATTTCTGCAATTGACACACCACTTTTCAGACAGGTGGGGTTCACCGAAAGTGCCTGTAGGTCACCCATATGTTTTACAGGCGCTGATGCTAGTAGCAGAGGGGTCTTCAACTTCAAAATGCCAACATTTCCAGGCAGTTGATGTGAAGGCAGCTTTCTCTCTTCGACCAGTGGCCGAAAGCAGGCTTTGAGATTGTCAAAGGTGAATCTCAAGAATCGCCTGTGGTGGGAAGCAATTTGGATGTGAAAGTAAGCATCTTTCAGATCCAATGAACAGAACCAGTCCCTTGGGCGAACTTGCGAGAGGATCTGCTTCAGCGTAAGCATTCTGAACTGCCGTCTCACGAGGGCACAATTCCGGTGTCTTAGATCAAGGATGGATCTCAGACCTCCATCCTTTTTGGGGACGAGGAAATAGTGGCTGTAAAAGCCTGACTCGCTCTGAGCTGGGGGGGGACTGTTTTTACGGCTTCTTTTTTCAGCAGGTTCCTCACGTCAGTGCGCAAGACGTCTGCGTCCTTGCCCTGAACCGAGGTGGAGACCACTCTGCTGAAACATGGGGGTCTTCGAGCGATTTGAAGTGTATAACCTCGTCTTATTATCCTCAACATCCAGCTTGACACTCCAGGGATGGCTTGCCAAGCCTGGGCCCGTAAGGCAAGGGGATGGATGGTCTCGAACAGCTGACCACCCTGCATGGGCTCGCTGTTCGTAATAGGTGGAAGAGGAAATGTGCTCTCTTTTTGAGAGTATTTGTGTTTTATTTTGTCCACTATAACAGCGAATGGTTGTGTGGGCACTGTTTGAACAGACCCAGGGTTCAGAACTGTGTTTGTCAGAAACGCATTGCCATTTGCACCCGGAACCGAACAGGGTGCTTGGAGGCAAAATTGAGGTAGCTTTGGGGCTGGTCCGGCTCCAGCAAGATTTGGCCCCTTTCTCTTCTCTCCCCATGGATCAAGAAGACGTCTTTGGCACCTGGTCCAGCACTACCTTGGGCCAGGGTCCCTGGCGTTTAGAAAATGGGTAGTGCCTGGGTGGGAGCGATGGCGGGGCTCAGGCTTGGGAGCTGACTGAGCTAGTCACGCTGGGCTCTGCAGACGGCGTGGAGGCAGGGCCGTGAGACAAGCCCAACAGCTCCTCTGTGTCAGAAGCCACCAAAGACATGCTGTCATCCATGCATCGCGCTAACTCCCACCGAAAGAGACCAGATTGCTCGCAGCTGCAGAGGACACTTGTCTGGGTGAGAGAAAAGCACGGGGGAAGCTTCTCTAAGTGGCAAGAGTGAGGCACGTGGGGTCTCAGCTGGCGTGAGCTCACTCAGCACCGAACGCTGAGATCCTCTGCCCCGCTGCTTTTTCCTCACAGGCTCCTGGGAGGAAGAAAGTGGGAGGGTGCGAGGGGCGGAGTTGCATTCTGAAAAGAACGCTATCCGTGAGTGCAGAGAAGTGAGACTTATATCCTCACAATGAGGACATTCCGCGGTGTGCGGGGGAGCCCTGCATGAGTGACAGTGATGGCGTGGCATTTGAAACAATGCCAAATAGAAATTTGCTCTTAGGAAATTTGCTCTATAATCGGCAGGGGATCGAGCGAGACCACAGCTGCTGCAGATGCTAAAGTTGACAGGAAGCAGCGAAGACAGCCGAGCAGGAACCGGTCTTGATCTGCTGAAGAGGCTTGATCATGGCGAGCTTGATTGTAGAGCCAAGACCTGAGTCCTGTAGCGAAGATGTAGAGTCGTCGCTGAAGGAGAAGAATCTGATGATCCTACGACGAAATGCCCGCTTATATAGCCAGACACTCCGCCCTCTTTGGCGGATTCTGGTGGGCTTCATCACCAGGCTCGTGCAGCTCTGCCACCGAGCCATTGGTTCATCTTTATCCACTGCATGAACTAACTGCCATGCAATTACACTGCGTTATTGAAAAAGGCTTCAGTCTCGGAGAAAAAGGAGTTTTTCCCCATAGCGTCTTAAGCAGATGCAGTACGAGTGAAGTATTGACAGGGAACTAGACTTGTAATTACTATACAGGGAGTCTAGTTGGAGGATCTCTCTTAAGTGTGACTTCAGTACCTATAGAAATGTATAAGCAGTGGTTGAGGTCAAGGAGTATAGAAAGTCGTATTCTAAAAATCTTACCCATAACAGATAATGCTCTGGGCACGCCATTCAAAACTGACGTAAAATCGACACAATTGGTTTACTTACCCAGCGTTGAATCAACGTTGATTTTCAGTTGGTTGAAACAACGTTACAGAATCAACACATATTTCAGCATAAAATCGATCTTGGTTGGCTTAGCTAACATTGAAACAATGTTAATTTCAGTGGGGTAAAACGACGCTACACAATTTCCTGCTTGTTTCTCACATACTTTATACAGTGGGTACGGAAAGTATTCAGACCCCCTCAAATTTTTCACTCTTTGTTATATTGCAGCCATTTGCTAAAATCATTTAAGTTCATTTTTTTCCTCATTAATGTACACACAGTACCCCATATTGACAGACAAACACAGAATTGTTGACATTTTTGCAGATTTATTAAAAAAGAAAAACTGAAATATCACATGGTCCTAAGTATTCAGACCCTTTGCTGTGACACTCATATATTTAACTCAGGTGCTGTCCATTTCTTCTGATCATCCTTGAGATGGTTCTACACCTTCATTTGAGTCCAGCTGTGTTTGATTATACTGATTGGACTTGATTAGGAAAGCCACACATCTGTCTATATAAGACCTTACAGCTCACAGTGCATGTCAGAGCAAATGAGAGTCATGAGGTCAAATGATCTGCCTGAAAAGCTCAGACACAGAATTGTGGCAAGGCACAGATCTGGCCAAGGTTACAAAAAAATTTCTGCTGCACTTAAGGTTCCTAAGAGCACAGTGGCCTCTATAATCCTTAAATGGAAGACGTTTGGGATGACCAGAACGCTTCCTAGAGCTGGCCGTCCGGCCAAACTGAGCTATCGGGGGAGAAGAGCCTTGGTGAGAGAGGTAAAGAAGAACCCAAAGATCACTGTGGTTGAGCTCCAGAGATGCAGTCGGGAGATGGGAGAAAGTTGTAGAAAGTCAACCATCACTGCAGCCCTCCACCAGTCGGGGCTTTATGGCAGAGTGGCCCGACGGAAGCCTCTCCTCAGTGCAAGACACATGAAAGCCCGCATGGAGTTTGCTAAAAAACACCTGAAGGACTCCAAGATGGTGAGAAATAAAATTCTCTGGTCTGATGAGACCAAGATGGAACTTTTTGGCCTTAATTCTAAACGGTATGTGTGGAGAAAACCAGACACTGCTCATCACCTGTCCAATACAGTCCCAACAGTGAAACATGGTGGTGGCAGCATCATGCTGTGGGGGTGTTTTTCAGCTGCAGGGACAGGACGACTGGTTGCAGTCGAGGGAAAGATGAATGCGGCCAAGTACAGGGATATCCTGGACGAAAACCTTCTCTAGAGTGCTCAGGACCTCAGACTGGGCTGAAGGTTTACCTTCCAACAAGACAATGACCCTAACCACACAGCTAAAATAATGAAGGAATGGCTTCACAACAACTCCGTGACTGTTCTTGAATGGCCCAGCCAGAGCCCTGACTTAAACCCAATTGAGCATCTCTGGAGAGACCTAAAAATGGCTGTCCACCAACGTTTACCATCCAACCTGACAGAACTGGAGAGGATCTGCAAGGAGGAATGGCAGAGGATCCCCAAATCCAGGTGTGAAAAACTTGATGCATCTTTCCCAAAAAGACTCATGGCTGTATAAGGGTGCTTCTACTAAATACTGAGCAAAGGGTCTGAATACTTAGGACCATGTGATATTTCAGTTTTTCTTTTTTAATAAATCTGCAAAAATGTCAACAATTCTGTGTTTTTCTGTCAATATGGGGTACTGTGTTTAATTTATAAATTTAAAACTTAATTTAAAACATTAATGAGGAAAAAAATGAACTTAAATGATTTTAGCAAATGGCTGCAATATAACAGAGTGAAAAATTTAAGGGGGTCTGAATACTTTCCGTACCGACTGTACTAGATAAATTAGCCTGTATATGCAATAACTTATTAAACGCACATCAAATTCAGTCATAATTGATTTATTATATATGCAGAATTCACATATACATGTTTAAAGCACGAAACCTTCTATATAAGACTAACATAGAAAATGCATTGACACTCAAATACACACAAAGAAATTAAATCATAGAAGGTAAATGCACAAAGAAAGTAAATTATAGGCTAATAGAAAAGTGTCAAGTTACACATTAAAAACTATAATTACTTCAGAATAAAAATGTCATGTTATTTTGTACCAGATGTGTTTGACTTTTGTATTTGTAGAGAATATATCAGTAAAGTCATCAAGAAAATGTTTTAGAAGTTGCAAACTTGTGTTTTGTTTCTTTCTCTCACAAACACAACAAAACCTTCTCAAAATATTTGGTAACGCTTTAGATTACAACCCACAAAGAACTACGTAAGTAAACTGAATTTACGGTGTATGTTTCTGCAATTATAGTGTACCTATAAAGAACGTACATGTAGGTATAAGGGAACAATATGTTATATTTGGGTAATAAGGGGATAACAAACCAGATATTCAACCTGCAAAGAACTACATAAGTATACCGAATTTACGGTGTACGTTTCTGTAATTATAGTGTACCTATTAGTACGTATGTGTAGGTATAAGAGAACAATAGGCTATGTTACGTTTTGGCAATTCGGGGGTAACAACCAGATATACAACCTGCAAAGAACTGCGCAAGTAAACTGAAGTTACAGTGTATGTTTCGTATTTATATTGTACCTACGTGTAAGTATAAGGGAGCAATATGTTACGTTTGGGTAATAACGGGGTAGCAAACAGATATACAAATAATTTATAATGGAAATACTTAAAAACTTAACAGGTACCTATTCTATTAAATCGTAAGTTTGGTGTATCTATACGTAAGCTTTTTAGAAATTACTGGGAAAATATACTCTTGTTCCATGTAGTTACAGGGTAATTGTGCCCTCTGCGGGTTGTAAATTAAAGTGGCGATTGTTACCCCCTTGTTCAAGGAAGTTACAGGGTAGGTTCAATACATAAACACACAATCTGAAAATATATCTAAAAATATTTTTTAATAGTCGCTAATCTTCTACCTCTAAACCTGACGTTAACTATGACTGAACAGTAATAAAAATATAAAAAAACAGGAAAGTGCAATCACAATCATTTATTTATTGCAAAAATGACAACAGCCATACAACAAAGTAATCCAAATAACGATGTGTTTGCAGCCGCAGTCCTCTCTGGCGGAATACAGTAGGTTTGAGGTGCAGTAGGATGAGAGCAGAATTTAAATTGTTAATCGCTGAAAATATTATCCTGATTATTGTCTTGATCCACTCCTCGAAGGCGCCCGCGCGTCATTCCAACACATCTCACCAGAAACACGGCATGTCGTAATCTGTGACGAATGCAGGCGAGAGCCAATGAACGTCCGATTTTCCTGTCGCAAAATGCACTTTAGCATGGGTTTATGGCTGTTGCTGCTGGACTCGCTGCTAGAGATGGAGATGAAGATCGCCGGACAAAGCCTTGAATTTGGTTGTGGTCCTCACAAATCGTATGGATTCTGAAGATCTGGGTTACAGCACACAAATAAAATTGTTAAGTTGGCTTGGGAAAGCCAACTTACTGAAATCCTATTTAAACTTATTAAGTTGGCTTGAGAAAGCCAACTTACTGAAATCCGACTTAAACTTATAGTTATTATTATTAAGTTGGCTTGAGAAAGCCAACTTACTGATCTGCTATTTAAACTTCCAGTTATTATTAAGTTGGCTTGAGAAAGCCAACTTACTGATCTGCTATTTAAACTTCTTATTAAGTTGGCTTGAGAAAGCCAACTTACTGATATGCTACTTAAACTTAAAGTTATTATTAAGTTGGCTTGAGAAAGCCAACTTACTGATATGCTATTTAAACTTATTAAGTTGGCTTGAGAAAGCCAACTTACTGATATGCTATTTAAACTTATTATTATTATTATTCTTCTTACTAAAACTGTTAACTCTAACTCGTCCTAGAGCTTTAACTCTACAAACTCCAAACTCAGCCCAGATCTTCAGACTGATATGGCCGGGTGTGCTATATCTTTTCTAACTGATCGGACTTACGGTTTTCCTAAAAATGACGTTTAAAACTGGGAAAAATCCCATAGACTTACATTGACGGAATGTTCAAATGAGCCAACACTATTCAAATCCCAACTGTCAAAATCCCCAGAATCCTTTGAGCCTCAATCAAACTTCCCTTCTATGTACTGTATTTCTAATCCATTCAAACTCATTCAAACTCATCTATCTATCTATCTATCTATCTATCTATCTATCTGTCTATCATCTAACCATTACTATCTATCTATCTATCTATCATCTAACCATTACTATCTATCTATCTATCTATCTATCTATCTATCTATCTATCTATCTATCTATCTCTGACAGACTGTATTGCCTTCAAAACATTCAAACTTTAACCTTTTAAGACTATGTTAGACTTCAAACCGTTACAGACTGAAAACCATCAAATGCAAAAATTTTTAAAACTTCTTAAACTTTTCAAACTATAAACTTTTCAAACTTTTTCCAACTTTCTGGTCCAGCTTTCTCAAGCCAACCTATCTATCTATCTATCCATCTATCTATCACTAGCCAAACTAGAGTCATGCTAGTAGCCTGCTAATCATGCTAGTAACATGCTAGTAACTGGCAAATCATGCTAGTAACATGCTATCAACTTCGCTAATCATGCTAGTAACATGCTAGTAACTGGCTAATCATGCTAGTAACATGCTAGCAAGTTTGCTAATCATGCTATAAACATGCTAGCAACTTGCTAATCACATTAGAAACATGTTAACGACATGCTAATCATGCTAGAAACATGCTAGCGACATGCTAGTCATGCTAGAAACAGGCTAACAACATGCTAATCATGCTAGAAACATGCTAGCAACATGCTAATCATGCTAGAAACCTGTTAGCAACTTTGCTAATCATGCTAGGAACATGCTAGCGACATGCTAATCATGCTAGACACATGCTAGCGACATGCTAGTCATGGTAGAAACATGCTAGCAACTTTGCTAATCATGCTAGAAACATGCTAACGACATGCTAATCATGCTAGAAACATGCTAGCATCTTTGCTAATCATGCTAGAAACATGCTAGCAACTTTGCTAATCATGGCAGAAACATGCTAACTACATGTTAGTCATGTTATAAACATGCTAGCGACATGCTAATCATGCTAGAAACATGCTAGTGACATGCTAGTCATGTTAGAAACATGCTAGCGACATGCTAATCATGCTAGAAACATGCTAGTGACATGCTAGTCATGCTAGAAACATGCTAGCGACATGCTAATCATGCTAGAAACATGCTAGCAACTTTGCTAATCATGTTAGAAACATGCTAGCAACTTTGCTAATCATGCTAGAAACATGCTAGCGACATGCTAATCATGTTAGAAGCATGCTAGCAACTTTGCTAATCATGCTAGAAACATGTTAACGACATGCTAATCATGCTAGAAACATGCTAGCAACTTTGTTAATCATGTTAGAAACATGCTAGCAACTTTGCTAATCATGCTAGAAACATGCTAGCGACATGCTAGTCATGCTAGAAACATGCTAGCAACTTTGCTAATCATGTTAAAAACATGCTAGTGACATGCTAATCATGCTAGAAACATGCTATCAACATGCTAGTCATGCTAGAAACATGCTAGCAACATGCTAGTCATGCTAGAAACATGCTAGCGACATGCTGATCATGTTAGAAACATGCTAGCAACTTTGCTAATCATGTTAGAAACATGCTAGCCTCATGCTAATCATGCTAGAAACATGCTAGCCTCATGCTAATCATGCTAGAAACATGCTAGCGACATGCTGATCATGTTAGAAACATGCTAGCGACATGCTAGTCATGCTAGAAACATGCTAGCAACTTTGCTAATCATGCTAAAAACATGCTAGTGACATGCTAATCATGCTAGAAACATGCTATCAAAATGCTAGTCATGCTAGAAACATGCTAGCAACATGCTAGTCATGCTAGAAACATGCTAGCGACATGCTAGTCATGCTAGAAACATGCTAGCGACATGCTGATCATGTTAGAAACATGCTAGCGACATGCTAGTCATGCTAGAAACATGCTAGCGACATGCTGATCATGTTAGAAACATGCTAGCAACTTTGCTAATCATGTTAGAAACATGCTAGCGACATGCTAATCATGTTAGAAACATGCTAACGACATGCTAGTCATGCTAGAAACATGTTAGCAACTTTGCTAATCATGCTAGAAACATGCTAGCGACATGCTACCGACATTAATCATGTTGGAAACATGCTAGCGACATGCTAATCATGTTAGAAACATGCTAGCAACTTTGCTAATCATGCTAGAAACATGCTAGCAACATGCTAATCATGTTAGAATTATGCTAACGACATGCTAGTCATGTTAGAAAAAACATGCTAGCAACTTTGTTAATCATGCTAGTCATTGCTAACCCCCCATGCATCTTTCTGTCGATTGATAATCTGACCAATACTATCTATCTGTCTATCTATCTATCTATCTGACATTCAAACTTTAAAACTTCTAAATATTTCAGACTGAAAACCATCCAAACTTAAAACTTCTTAAACTATTTAAACTTTTGAAACTTTTCAAACTTTTGAAACTTTTTAAACTTTTTCAAACTTTCTGGTCCGGCTTTCTCAAGCCAACTTAAAGTTTGTCTTGACAAACTTTTTTATCTAGTTATTATTATTCTTCTTACTAAAACTGTTAACTCTAACTCGTCCTAGAGCTTTAACTCTACAAACTCCAAACTCAGCCCAGATCTTCAGACTGATATGGCCGGGTGTGCTATATCTTTTCTAACTGATCGGACTTACGGTTTTCCTAAAAATGACGTTTAAAACTGGGAAAAATCCCATAGACTTACATTGACGGAATGTTCAAATGAGCCAACACTTTTCAAATCCCAACTGTCAAAACTCCCAGAATCCTTTGAGCCTCAATCAAACTTCCCTTCTATGTACTGTATTTCTAATCCATTCAAACTCATTGAAACTCATTCAGACTCATCTATCTATCTATCTATCTATCTATCATCTAACCTTATCTATCTATCTATCTATCTATCTATCTATCATCTAACCTTATCTATCTATCTATCTATCTATCTATCTATCTATCTATCTATCTATCATCTAACCTTATCTATCTATCTATCTATCTATCTATCTATCTATCTATCATCTAACCTTATCTATCTATCTATCTATCTATCTATCATCTAACCTTATCTATCTATCTATCTATCTATCTATCTATCTATCTATCTATCATCTAACCTTATCTATCTATCTATCTATATATCTATCTATCACTAGCCAAACTAGAGTCATGCTAGTAGCCTGCTAATCATGCTAGTAACATGCTAGTAACTGGCAAATCATGCTAGTAACATGCTAGCAACTTCGCTAATCATGCTAGTAACATGCTAGTAACTGGCTAATCATGCTAGTAACATGCTAGCAAGTTTGCTAATCATGCTATAAAAATGCTAGCAACTTGCTAATCACATTAGAAACATGCTAACGACATGCTAATCATGCTAGAAACAGGCTAACGACATGCTAATCATGCTAGAAACAGGCTACAACATGCTAATCATGCTAGAAACATGCTAGCAACATGCTAATCATGCTAGAAACCTGTTAGCAACTTTGCTAATCATGCTAGGAACATGCTAGCGACATGCTAATCATGCTAGACACATGCTAGCGACATGCTAGTCATGGTAGAAACATGCTAGCAACTTTGCTAATCATGCTAGAAACATGCTAACGACATGCTAATCATGCTAGAAACATGCTAGCATCTTTGCTAATCATGCTAGAAACATGCTAGCAACTTTGCTAATCATGGCAGAAACATGCTAACTACATGTTAGTCATGTTATAAACATGCTAGCGACATGCTAATCATGCTAGAAACATGCTAGTGACATGCTAGTCATGTTAGAAACATGCTAGCGACATGCTAATCATGCTAGAAACATGCTAGTGACATGCTAGTCATGCTAGAAACATGCTAGCGACATGCTAATCATGCTAGAAACATGCTAGCAACTTTGCTAATCATGTTAGAAACATGCTAGCAACTTTGCTAATCATGCTAGAAACATGCTAGCGACATGCTAATCATGTTAGAAGCATGCTAGCAACTTTGCTAATCATGCTAGAAACATGTTAACGACATGCTAATCATGCTAGAAACATGCTAGCAACTTTGTTAATCATGTTAGAAACATGCTAGCAACTTTGCTAATCATGCTAGAAACATGCTAGCGACATGCTAGTCATGCTAGAAACATGCTAGCAACTTTGCTAATCATGTTAAAAACATGCTAGTGACATGCTAATCATGCTAGAAACATGCTATCAACATGCTAGTCATGCTAGAAACATGCTAGCAACATGCTAGTCATGCTAGAAACATGCTAGCGACATGCTGATCATGTTAGAAACATGCTAGCAACTTTGCTAATCATGTTAGAAACATGCTAGCCTCATGCTAATCATGCTAGAAACATGCTAGCCTCATGCTAATCATGCTAGAAACATGCTAGCGACATGCTGATCATGTTAGAAACATGCTAGCGACATGCTAGTCATGCTAGAAACATGCTAGCAACTTTGCTAATCATGCTAAAAACATGCTAGTGACATGCTAATCATGCTAGAAACATGCTATCAAAATGCTAGTCATGCTAGAAACATGCTAGC
>VONZ01003851.1:0-15790 GCA_012976165.1 Labeo catla | reverse complement strand
GATAAGTTCTATATGTGTACCAAGTTTTATATGTGTAAGTTCAAGTATGTGTGCTATATGACCCTCCAAATTCCAGGGGGCGCTGTAGAGTCCCCTTGCCACGCCCGTATACCAGTCGAAGAAGAAGAATAAACATAGCTGCAAGCAGCGATGACGGGCCCTCGCCGCCAGCGCAATCGCCATGCCGGTAGCATCAGGAAAATGGTGCTCAGCAGGCACATGCATTGACAGTAATCCTGTGGCAGTTTGGATTGAAGGGTTACAGCAATGAAAGGGTTAAAAGCAAACTGCAGCAACACTTTTGATGAAGCCCGTATTTATAATACTCTAAGGAGTGTTAGTTCACAATGTAGTTGTGTGTACAAATTGCTTATTGTCAATAGACTAGGGGGACCATCAAAATAAAACATAATATATAATGTAAAAAATAAATGTAATATGATATAGTCCATTATAAATTAAGTAGATTTTATATGTTGTACATTGTGTGTTTATAAAGAAATCATAATCTTAAAAGTTATAACCTGAAATACTCAAATATTTTAATGTATTATAATTGTTGTTATGATTATTCATGAGATGATATAACATATTATAAGGCTTTTATAATGCATTATGCATTCATTATAATGCCTTATAGATACCATTATAATGTATTATAAATAGGGGCTTCATAGAAAGTGTTACCCAAAATGCTTTTACATCATTCTGATAGACTGAGAATGAGCTGAAAAAGATTCCTTATCCTATGAGGTCATCTTGTGTTCATCCTTGGTATTATAGTCTTCATCTGCTAGTTTACATGTGTGATATTTAAAATGTTTTTGCGGTCTCTGAAAATATGATAAACATATTTCCTAAGAATGACTTGTTTTTCATATGTAAAAAGTTGTGAAGAGTTAGGATAATACACTTTAAATACACTCTGTCTCTCTCTGTCTCTCTGTCTCTGACAGCCACCCTCCCCCACTGTCAACACTCACACTTACACACACACTTAACGCACACACACAGAGTTAGAGTGAGAGAGTTAGAGTGAGATCAGAGGTTTAATAGTTTTTTAATTTTCTATTTTTTGTAGACTATTTTATATCGATGGAAGTAAGCATTTATTTCTCAGAATGACTAGTTCTATGTATGTAAAAAGTTTTGAAGTGTTTGGATGCTGCATTTTAAAATTACGGTCATGTTTTTTTACTTCTATTTTAATAAATCATTATAAATCAACCATTCAAGATATCCCAAATCCACTCACATTTTAACATCTTCAGTATGTTGGCATCATGTTGACAAAGTTTGGTGTAAATTCATTGTTTTTTGTAGGAGTAGTATTCATTCATTCACAGCTATATTTTTTTCCAAAAATCCACATTCAAATCAAAATAGCAGACTTCCTGTTGGTCGCAGCTAATGGGTGTAAATAAGAAAGTTGTCCGGCTTGATGAGACCAATATACATACCAATTTTGGTGTCTGTAGCTAAAACTAACCCCCCAACTTTTGACAAAAGGTGGCGCTATAGAGCGCCTCCTCCACGCCCATTTGTGAGCCTTTGCCAGTGTCTAACTATCATTAACGCTATAGAGCGTTCGAGATATCAAAAATCCCTCCACAATTTAGCATCCCCAATGTCTTGAGGTCATGCTGTCCGAGTTTGGTGGCTGTCGGAATAAAGGCCTCAGAGGAGTATATCAAATTCCATAGCATGCGCTTTTTAAACAGCCTTGAATAGCTCACTTCCTGTTGGGATTAGCTAATGACATAGAGTGCGTGAGTTGTTCGGCTCAGTGAGTTCTACATGTGTACCGAGTTTCAAATGTATACGTGCAAGTATGTGCGGGATATACATCAAGGTTTGGGAAGGTGTTCCACGGGGCGCTGTAGAGCCCCTGTGTCACGCCCGGGTCCCGGTCTCTGCGGCGTCCTAATGACCGCAGATTCTGATGTGTGTGCCGATTTTCAAGAGTTTTTGAGCATGTTAAGGCCCCGTTTAGTCGGAAAAAAAATAATAAAAAAAAAAATAATAATAATAATAAATATAGCTGCAAGCAGCGATGACGGGCCCTCGCCCCCAGCGCAATCGCCATGCCGGTAGCATCAGGAAAATGGTGCCCAGCGGGCACATGCATAGACAGTAATCCTGTGGCAGTTTGGATTGAAGGGTTACAGCAATGAAAGGGTTAAAAGCAAAACGCTTTTAAATCATTCTGATAGACTGAGAATGAGCTGAAAAAGATTCCTTATCCTATGAGGTCATCTTGTGTTCGTACTCGGTATTACAGTCTTCATCTGCCAGTTTACATCTGTGATATTTTAAATCTTTTTGCAGTCTCTGAAAACATGATAAACATATTTCCTAACAATGACTTGTTTTTCCATATGTAAAAAGTTGTGAAGATTTAGCATAATGCACTGTAAATGCACTCTGTCTCTCTCTCTCTCTCTCTCTCTCTCTGTCTCTCTCTCTCTCTCTCTGTCACACTTCCGGTGCTGGTGCGGGTGTTGAGCGTGAGTGGACTGAGTGGCTTGAGCGAGTGCGTGGTGAGTGAACGATTTCTGCCTCTTTCTTCTACTCTCTCTTTGGTTATATATATATATTTTTTGCTGGTAGTGTTACTTTTTGGTGTAGTATTGGGCCGTGTGCTACCGTTTTTTTTTTTTACCGGAGTAAGCATGACGGCCCCGGCTACTCGAGTTTTGTCCACACTTACGCGGCGCCATGCGGTTAAGGTGGCGTTAGCGGTAAGTGTAGAGGAGATTTGTTTGGCGATCGGTGAGGTTGTAGGACACGAATGTATTCTATCAGCGTCTAGGATGAATAGCGCTACAGTGATTTTTCTTAGTAGCGTTGAAAAGGTGAATGAAGTAGTTGAGAAGGGAATTGTGATCGATGGCGAGTTTGTTTCTGTTCTTCCCCTCTCGATGCCTTCGAAGAGAGTCACGCTATCCAATGTTCCCCCTTTTCTCAGTGACGAGATAATAACAAATGCTCTATCACGTTATGGAAAATTGGTTTCCCCAATTAAAAAGATCCCGATCAGCACGACTTCTCCTCTTTTGAAACACATTGTTTCTTTTAGGAGGTTTGTATACATGATACTTCAGGATGATGAAGAATTGGATCTTTCACTTAGTTTTCGAGTTGATGATTTTGATTACCTTATTTTTGTGACAACTGCTAAAACAAAGTGCTTTGGTTGTGAAAAAACAGGACACTTGATTCGCAACTGCCCAGAAAAGAGAGTCACTGAGAAAAGGGATGATGGTTCCTATCCAAGCACTAGTAAAGGTAGTGTAGATTTACGGAGTGCAGGTGTACAGGATGAATCCCATAGAGATACAGAAGTGGTTGCTTGCAATGAGACGCCTGGTTTAGAAACTGTTGTGACAGATGTGGACTCAGAAAAGGTAGGAAAATATGATTCAGCTGAAACTGCAATTTCTAATGAGAAAAATTTAAAACTTTCTGAAAATAAAAGAGAATGTGGTACTACTGGATGTGATGATACACAGGGTGCACAGAAGTGTAGTGAAATTGCTTGTGTGGAATTGGATATGGAGACGGAAACAGAGAGTTTTAAAATGCCGCAAAAAAGAAAAATGAGTGACAAGTCTCAAAATAAGAAACTTCTAAAGAAACTTGATTTAAACTTTAGTGATGATAATGAAACAGAAAGTGAAAGTGAGTTTTCAGATTGAAGTGTGGCATTATCTCTTAATGAGTTTTCTGGTCGTAGTTATAATGCAGAGGAGATAAAAATGTTCCTTAAGTCAACGAAGAACAAGAGAGGTGTGTGTGTGCAAGAGTACTTCCCTGACCTAACACAATTTGTTGAGAAAGCTAGAAGTTTAATGGCTGAAGGATGCTTTACAAACAAAGAAGGATATAGACTGAAGACAATTGTGAGGAATGTGGAGAAATTAAAAAATGATGCTTAGTAGTTTAGTTCTTGTTTCCACATCGAAGAGTGTGGGTTTTTTTTGGCTGTCTTTTTTTTTCTTTTTTATGTGTGAAATCAGGTTAGCTACCCTGAATGTGAATGGTGCTAGAGATCTTAAAAAAAGATTAATGTTAAATTAACTAATGAAACAGAAAAAGCTTGACATCTGCATGGTACAAGAAACACATAGTGATGGGGCGAATGCTGCAGACTGGGAAAAAGAATTTGAGGGGTTTACTGTTTTGAGTCATAACACTTCAACAAGTGCAGGAGTTGCTGTATTATTTTCTAAGAGTTTTAATCCACTTTCTTATGTGGTGGATGAAGTTGATAAAGGAAGATTACTTAAAGTTAGAGCTGTTTTTGAAAATTATGCTCTAGTTTTTAATCTGTATCTATGCTCCAACATCACCTGTTGAAAGAATCCTTTTTTTAGATTTATTGTGTAATACAAGTGTGGCATAACAAAGTTGTTCAGAAGAAGAGTATTTATTTTTGGGGGGAGATTTTAACTGCACAGAAGATATGATTGATAGAAACCATATCGAACCCCACTTAGCCTCTCAGAAGCATCTTATTCAGTTAATTAAGAAAAATGAACTATGTGATGTTTGGAGGCAGTTGAATGGAAATGCAAGGCAATTTACATGGGTTCACATGAGAGATAATATGGCTTCTCTTGCCAGATTAGACAGATTATATGGTTTTAAATACCATCTTAATATTTTTAAGAATTGCTCAATCATTCCAGTAGGTTTTTCTGATCACAGTATAGTGCAATGTAGTTTTGTTTTGAATTCTATTAAACCTAGAAGTGCTTATTGGCATTTTAATATTTCATTATTGAATGATAGTGTTTTTAGAGATTCCTTTAAGTATTTTTGGGAAAGTTATAGAAAATCCAAGTCGAATTTTAGATCGTTACAACAGTGGTGGGACTTTGGTAAAGTCCAAATTAGACAATTGTGTCAACATTACACTCGTAACGTCACTATAGAGTCTAAAAAATCTTTGGAGTTATTAGAACATGAATTAACTGAATGTCAAAAACTAGCTGAATCCACTGGGGAAAATCACCATCTTGATGTTTTTTTTAAAAAGAAAGCCCAGTTAGCAGATCTGCTGGAACACAGAACACAGGGGGCATTGGTCAGATCAAGGTTTCAAAATATAAGTCATATGGATGCACCATCAAAATTCTTTTTCTGTTTAGAGAAAAAAAAAATGGGCAGAGGAGATTAATTCAGGCCCTCCGGTCTGAAGAAGGCCAAGTTTTGCTGAACCCTAGTGATATTCGGAAGAGAGCAGTTGGTTTTTACAAAAATCTTTATAGAAGTAAGTATACGTCAGAGGGTGATGAGGAAAATGTTTTCCTGAGCTCCTTACCGAGGATGTCAGAGGAGGGTAATGCAGCGCTTTCAGGTGCACTGAGGCTGGAAGAGCTGTATAAGGCCCTTCAAGGCATGGAATCGGGAAAGGCTCCTGGGATTGATGGCCTCCCAGTTGACTATTACAAGTCTTTCTGGGTAGAGCTGGGCACAGATTTGCTGCAAGTGCTGAGTGATAGTCTGTCAAAAGGTATGTTGCCGTTGAGCTGCAGGAGAGCAGTGATTACGCTAATACCAAAGAAAGGAGATCTGACAGACATAAAAAACTGGCGTCCTGTTTCACTTCTTTGCTGTGATTACAAACTGCTCTCTAAGGTTCTAGCAAATATATTGGCTGGGATAATAAGTGAAGTAATACATCCAGACCAGTCCTACTGTGTTCCACGCAGATCCATTGTTGATAATATTTCTCTAATTCGTGATTCTTTGGAAGTTTCAAAATTGCTAAATTTAGATTTTGGGTTAATTTCACTAGACCAAGAGAAAGCATTTGATAGAGTTGAACACCTTTATTTGTGGAAAACTCTAGAAGCTTTTAATTTTAAACATGATTTTATTAAGATGGTCCAGGTACTCTATAGTGATGTTGAAAGTGTATTAAAGATAAATGGCGGTTTATGTGCTCCATTTCAAGTAAAAAGGGGTGTAAGGCAAGGTTGCCCATTATCTGGAATGTTGTATTCATTAGCCATTGAGCCTTTATTGCAACGAATAAGAGAAAAGATTATTGGTTTACGTTTGCCAAACTGTAAAAGTATAAAAAATGTGTGTTTATCAGCTTATGCTGATGATGTAATTGTTTTTGTCAGTGGGCAAATGGATGTACAAAGCTTATTTAATGTAATTAATGACTTTTCTTTGGTTTCTTCTGCAAAAGTGAATTGGAAAAAATGTGAAACACTTTTGGTTGGTAAATGGGATAAAGGCAAACCAAAACCTCCTGAAGGCTTGGTTTGGGGAGAAGGTGGTTTAAAATACTTGGGAGTTTTTTTAGGGGATGACATGACTCTACAGAAGAATTGGGAAGGAGTTGTTGATAAAATTAAAGGGCGTCTAGAGAAATGGAGATGGCTGATTTTGAGAATGTCATACAGAGGACGTATTCTTGTTATCAACAATCTAGTTGCTTCTTCGCTGTGGCATAAGCTGGCATGCATTGATCCTCCACCTCAGTTATTGGAAAAAATACAAGCGATTCTTGTGGACTTCTTTTGGGACCGGCTACACTGGGTTCATCAAAGCATTCTTTATCTACCGAAAGAAGAAGGAGGACAAGGACTGATTCATCTCCAAAGTAGAACGGCCACGTTTCGGTTACAGTTTTTGCAGAGACTTCTAGATGGTGCAGTAAATGTCAGTTGGAGAGCAGTTGCCCATATTATTTTGCAAAATTATGGAGGTTTGGGGTTAGACAAACATCTCTTTCTACTAAACCCTTTACAAATGGACTTGTCTGTTCTTCCATCTTTTTATAAGAGTCTTTTTAAAGTTTGGAGTTTGTTTCACATTCAGAAATCTGAAAGACCTTACTCACTGTACTGGCTTCTAGAAGAACCTTTAATTCTGGGAGCCCATTTTGATGTTACTGACAACAATAGTTTTTTTAATTGGGGCTTTAAACTTAAAGAATCAAAGGTAGTTATTCTAAGACAATTATTGGATTTAGCTGGACAGAATTTGGATAATGTAGAAATGGTGGCTCATGTTTTAGGCACCAGATCAATTAGATTGGTCTCCTTTTTTTAACAACTTTGAAATCTACTTTTACAGTAGAAGAGAGCCAAATGATAAAGGACTTTTATTCTGGAGTATCTGTGCCTGATAAAAAAGATTTCTTCTCTTGTCTAATGCTTTCACAAAGGTTGGATGGTTTTAAAGGTTTTCTTTTTGAAATGTAAAGCTCAAAGTGGTTGGACTTATTATCTTCCAAAGGGAATTTATTGTATAGAGTTTGTGTGATTGTTTTTAACAAGAATCATCTTGCTGGGAAATTAGATACACCGTGGAGACTTTTCTTTGGTTTAGATGAGAATGTTAAGCCTGAATGGAGAATTATATATAAACCGCCATTATCAAAAAAAGTTGGTGACTTGCAATGGAGGATACATGGGATTTTAGCTGTTAATTCTTTTGTTTCTGTTTTGAATGTGGAAGTCAATGATGTTGTCCTTTTTGTTTTCAAAGAGAAACAATTTTTCACATGTTTGTACAATGTTCTAGGTTAATATCTTTCTTTGATTTTGTAAAAGGAATTTTTCATGATTTTAATGAATCTTTTTCTGAGAGGATTTTTATTTTGGGGTTTAATTACAGTCAAAAAAAGAAATATATTTGTCAGTTGCTGAATTTTATTATTGGTCAGGCAAAAATGGCAATATATGTAAGTAGAAGGAAGAAAATTGAACAAAAACCTTGTCAAAGCATTACTGAGATTTTTTTAACTTTGGTGAAATCGAGAATATTAATTGATTACAAATTTTATAAAAAAATGAATGATTTGTTTACCTTTGAAAAGATTTGGTGTTGTAATGGAGCTCTTTGTATGATTTATGATAATGATTTAATTTTTGCTTTGTAAAATCGTGAGTGTTTTAGTTGGGTAGCTGTTTTTGATTGGAAAAATTGTTTTTAAAGATGATTGTTAAATAAAGTTACATTTCAAATTCAATTCTCTCTCTCTCTCACGCACACACATACACACACACAAGCACTCAGGCACAAACCACCCCTCCCCCACACACAGAGTTAGAGTGAGAGAGCTAGAGTGAGAGTTAATTTTCTATTTTTAGTAGAGTATTTTATATCAATGGAACTAAGCATTTATTACTCAGAATGACTAGTTATATGTATGTAAAAAATTTTGAATTGTTTGGTTGCTGCATTTGAAAGTTATGGTTATGTTTTTTACTGCTACTTTAATAAATCATCATAAATCAACCATTCAAGATATCCCAAATCCGCTCACAATTTAACATCTTCAGTATGTTGGCATCATGTTGACAAAGTTTGGTGTAAATTCAATGTTTTTTGTAGGAGTAGTATTCATTCATTCGCAGCTATATTTTTAAAAAATCCACATTCAAATCAAAAAAGCAGACTTCCTGTTGGTCGCAGCTAATGGATGTAAATTAGAAAGTTGTGCAGCTTGGTGAGAACAATATACATACCGAGTTTGGTGTCTGTAGCTCAAACTAACCCCCCAACTTTTGACAAAAGTTTTATCCTCCACGCCCATTTATGAGCTTTTGCCAGTGTCTAACTATCATTAATACTGATGTGTGTGTTGAGTTTCATGACAATCTAAGCTTATTAAGTGCCCCAAAAACACAGGAAAGAAATGTTAAAGTTTGACACGTTGCCATGACAACAGTATTTAATGTATCAATGACCCCTTTACAGATTCTCATCAGCCGTGTTTTGACATTATTCTGATGAAGTTTGAAGCAAATCGGGTAAAATTAACCATGTGATATCAAAGCATTTTTAAAAGAGACACACTTCCTGTTGCCAGTTGGTGGCGCTATAACTTTGACTTCTAATAGTCACATCTATGTGATCAGCATCATACAACGAACAAACCTCTGAAGTTTCATCCGAATCAGACAATGTGTGAAGTAGTTATTAGCCATTTCCTGTTTCTCATTTCTCGCCATAATTTCAACGCCTCGCCACGGCCAAACCGTTCGAGATATCAAAAATCCCTTCACAATTTTTCATCCCCAATGTCTTGAGTTCAGGATGACCGAGATTGGTGGCAGTTGGGTAAAAAACCTAGGACTAGTATATCAAATTCCAGAGCATGCGTTTTTGACAAAACCCAGAATAACCAACTTCCTGTTGGGATTAGCTAATGACATAGAGTGCAAAAGTTGTTCAACTTGATGAGTTCTATATGTGTACCGAGTTTCATATGTGTACGTGCAAGTATGTGTGCTATATGACCCTCCAAATTCCAGGGGGCGCTGTAGAGTCCCCTTGCCACGCCCATGTACCAGTCTCTGCCCGGCCCTAATGGCCGCAGATTTCAAGGTGTGTGCCAATTTTCAAGAGTTTTTGAGCATGTTAAGGGCCCCAAAACCCCCCAAAACCTTGACAAAAAATAAGAATAAGAAGAAGAAGAATATAGCTAAAAGCACCGATGGGCGGGCCCTCGCCACCAGCGCATCCGCAACCCTGGTGCCATCATAAAAACGGTGCTCAGCGGGCACATGCATTGACAGTAACCCTGTACCAGTTTGGATTGAAGGGTTATAGCAATGAAAGGGTTAAAAGCAAAATGCTTTTAAATCATTCTGACAGACTGAGAATGAACTGAAAAAGATTCCTTATCCCATGAGGTCATCTTGTGTTCATCCTTGGTATTACAGTCTTCACCTGTTTACAAGTGTGATATTTTAAATGTTTCTGCGGTCTCTGAAACCATGATAAACATATTTCCTAAGAATGACTTGTTTTTCAAATGTAAAAAGTTGTGAAGAGTTAGGATAATGCACTTTAAATACACTCTCTCACTCTCTCTCTCTGTCACACACACACAGCCACTCAACTACCCCCAGTCACACTTACACACACACATACACAGACTTAATCCCATCCCCCGACACAGAGTTAGAGTGAGAGAGTTAGAGTGAGATCAGATGTTTAATAGTTTTTTAATTTTCTATTTTTTGTAGACTATTTTATATCAATGGAATTAAGCATTTATTTCTCAGAATGACTAATTCTGTGTATGTAAAAAGTTTTGAAGTATTTGGATGCTGCATTTTAAAATTACAGTTATGTTTTTTTTTACTGATAGTTTAAAAAAATCACCATAAATCAACCGTTCAAGATATCCCAAATCCGCTCACAATTAAACATCTTCAGTATGTTGGCATCATGTTGATAAAGTCTGGTGTGAACTACTTATTCCTGCTTGGAGGAGTATGAATTTGTTTATAGCCTGATTTTTCCAAAAATCCACATTCAAATCAAAATAGCAGACTTCCCCTTGGTCGCAGCTAATGGGTGTAAATTAGAAAGTTGTCCGGCTTGATGAGACCAATACACATACCAAGTTTGGTGTCTGTAGCTAAAACTAACCCCCCAACTTTTGACAAAAGCCCATTTATGAGCCTTTGCCAGTGTCTAACTATCATTAATACTGATGTGTGTGTTGAGTTTCATGAAAATCCCCAAAAACACAGGAAACAAATGTTAAAGTTTGACACATTGCCATGGCAACAGCATTTAATGTATCCACAATCCCTTTACAGATTCTCATCGGCCATGTTTTGACATTATTCTGATGAAGTTTGAAGCAAATTGAGTAAAATTAAGAGGCTGATTTAAAAGCATTTTTAAAATGACACACTTCCTGCTGCCAGTTGGTGGCGCTATAACTTTGTGTCCTGATAGTCACATCTATGTGATCGGCATCACAGAATGAACAAACTCCTGAAGTTTCATCAGAATCAGACAATGTGTGCAGTAGTTATTAGCCATTTCCTGTTTCTCATTTCTCGCCATAATTTCGTCGCCTCGCCACGGCCAAACCGTTCGAGATATCAAAAATCCCCTGGCAATTTAGGATCCCCAATGTCTTGAGATCATACTGACTGAGTGGCCGTCGGTCTAAAGGCCTACGAGGAGTATACGTGCAAGTATGTGTGGGATATACATCAAGTTTTCGGAAGCTGTTCCAGGGGGCGCTGTAGAGCCCCTGTGCCACGCCCGGATCCCAGCCTTTGTGGCGTCCTAATGGCTGCAGATTCCAATGTGTGTGCCAAATTTCAAGAGTTTTTGAGCATGTTAAGGCCCCCAAAATGCCCCAAAGTGTGGAAAAAAAAAAAATAATAATCCTTAGGGGATCAATAGGGCCTTCGCCCTTTTAGGGCTCGGGCCCTAATTAAAGCTGCAAGCAGCGATGAAAGGGCCCTCGCACCCGGGCTCACCGCCGATCGGTGGCGACTGGTGGGCACTATGCTTTTCACATAGTAAATTTAGGAGGAATATGTCAAAGTCATTTAGATGTGCCAAACTTCCTGCTGCCAGTTGGTGGCGCTATGTCTATAACTGAATATTGGCATGTAGATGTGTTCAGGCCAGCACTTTTGTCAAATATGTGAAGTTTGGTGCAGATTGAACACAGTATGCTTGAGCTAGTGTAAGACATTACATATCTTGTTGCCAACAGGTGGCGCTATGATTATTATCTGAATATTGGTCTTTAGATGTCTTCAGGCAAGTATTCTTACCAAACATGTGAAGTTTGGTGCAGATCAGACATTGCATGTTTAAGTTAGTGTAAAATAAGTAATTTCCTGTTGCCAACAGGTGGCACTATGATAATAACTGAATATTGGCCTCTAGATGTGTTCAGGCCAGGACTCTTATCGAACATGTGAAGTTTGGGGCAGATCAGACTTCGTATGGCTGAGTTATAACAGATTATATTCCCATGGCGAAACATCGAACTTTGTCAAGCCGCCACAGACACGCCCTTCAACGAAAACTCAAGATCCTCACAATTTAACATCGCAAAGGCCTTTAGAGTAGACTGACCAAATTTGGTGTTGATCTGAATAAATCTTTAGGAGGAGTTCATTACAAAGTACAACATGTCACTTCCTGTTGTCAGTAGGTGGCGCTATGATTAAAAGTGAATATGTGCATGGGCATATGTGAGGAGTTCGTTCAAGTATGACACCTGGAAATGGCAAAAATGACACAAAATTTGCCGGGAAAAATTAAAATAACTTACTTCCTGTTGGGATTTGGATTTCGTACCTGGAGACTTTTTTGTAGGTATTGGTGTGTTGCATGTGTGTGCCGATTTTCATACATGTATGTAAAACGTAGCTCGAGGCGCACTCCGCTGAAAGTGTATAGGTGGCGCTGTCGAGCCAATTTACCACACCCACTTCTGAGACCCATATCAGACGTAAATTTTCGCCAGTTCTGATGCGTGTGCAAAGTTTCGTGAGTTTTCGGGCATGTTTAGGCCCTCAAAAATGCGATTCATTTTGGAGAATAATAATAATAATAATAATAAACGGAGCAATTCCAATAGGGTCCTCACACCATCGGTGCTCGGGCCCTAATAATAATAATAATAAACAGAGCAATTCCAAGAGGGTCCTCGCACCACCGGTGCTCGGGCCCTAAATATAGCTGCAAGCAGCGATGACGGGCCCTCGCCGCCAGTGCATCTGCAACCCTGGTGCCATCAAAAAAAACGGTGCCCAGCGGGCACATGCATTAACAGTATCCCTGTACCAGTTTGGATTGAAGGGTTACAGCAATGAAAGGGTTAAAATCAAAATACTTTTAAGTCATTCTGATACAATGAGACTGAGACAGGATTAGAGTTAAAAAGATTCCTTATCCTATGAGTTCATCTTGTGTTCATCCTTGGTATTACAGTCTTCATCTGCCAGTTTACAAGTGTGATATTTAAAATGTTTTTGCAGTCTCTAAAAACATAATAAACATATTTCCTAAGAATGACTTGCTTTTCATAGGTAAAAAGTTGTGAAGAGTTAGGATAATGCACTTTAAATGCACTCTGTTTCTCTGTCTCTCTCTCACACACACACACACACACACACACACAGCCACTCATCTACCCCCAGTCACACTTACACACACACATACACAGACTGAATCCCATCCCCCGACACAGAGTTAGACTAAGAGAGTTAGAGTGAGATCAGATGTTTAATAGTTTTTTTAATTTTCTATTTTTAGTAGACTATTTTATATTGATGGAAGTAAGCATTTATTTCTCAGAATGAGTAGTTCTATGTATGTAATTTTTTTTAAGTGTTCGGATGCTCTATTTTAAAATTATGGTTACGTTTTTTACTGCTACTTTAATAAATCACCATAAATCAACCGTTCAAGATATCCCAAATCTGTTCGCAATTTAACATTTTCAGTATATTGGCATCATGTTGACAAAGTTTGGTGTGAACCACTTATTCCTGCTTGGAGGAGTATAAATTTATTTATAGCCTTTTTGAGCATGTTAAGACCCCCAAAATGCCCCGAAAGGTGGAAAAAAAAAATACAAAAAAAAAATAAAAATAAAAAAATAATAATAATAATCCTTAGAAGAACAATAGGGCCTTCGCCCTTTTAGGGCTCGGGCCCTAATTAAAGCTGCAAGCAGCGATGAAAGGGCCCTCGCACCCGGGCTCACCGTCGATCGGTGGCGAAAAGTGGGCACTATGCTTTTCACATAGTAAATTTAAGAGGGAATTGTCAAAGTCATTTAGATGTGCCAAACTTCCTGCTGCCAGCTGGTGGCGCAATGTCTATAACTGAATATTGGCATATAGATCAGGCCAGCACTTTTATCAAACATATGAAGTTTAGTACAGATTGAACATGGCATGCTTGAGTTAGTGTAAGACGTGACATATCCTGCTGCCAATAGGTGGCGCTATGATTATAACTGAATATTGGCTTTTAGGTGTCTTCAGGTCAGGACTCTTACCAAACATGTGAAGTTTGGTGTAAATTGGACATTGCATGTTTAAGTTAGTGTAAAACAAGTCATTTCCTGTTGCCAGCAGGTGGCACTATGATTTTAATGGAATATTGGCCTTCAGATGTGTTCAGGCCAGGACTCTTATCGAACATGTGAAGTTTGGGGCAGATCGGACATTGTATGGCTGAGTTATAACAGCTTCTATTCCCATGGCGAAACATCGAAATTTGTCAGGCCGTCACGGACACGCCCTTCAACAAAAACTCAAGATCTTCACAATTTATCATGGCAAAGGCCTTTAGATTAGACTGACCGAATATAATGTTGATTTCATGAAATCACTAGGAGGAGTTTCTCACAGCGTAAAACATGTCACTTCCTGTTGTCAGCAGGTGGCGCTATGACTATAACTGAATATGATCATACGTATGTGTTCAGGACCAGACTGTTATCAAACATGTGAAGTTTGGGGCAGATCAGACATTGTATGGCTGAGTTATAACAACTTCCTTTTTCATGGCGAATCATCGAAATTTGACAGGCCGCCACGGACACGCCCTCCAGTGAAAACTCTAGATCTTCGCAATTTAACATCACAAAGGGCTTTAGATTAGACTGACCAAATTTGGTGTTGATCCGAATAAATCTCTAGGAGGAGTTCGTTTTAATACGACACCTGGAAATGGCAAAAATGGCACAAAATTTGCTGAGAAAATTAAAAATAACCGACTTCCTATTGGGTTTCGGATTTTGCTCCAGGAGACTTTTTTGTGGGTATTAGTGTTACATGTGTGTACCAATTTTCATATATGTACGTGAAACGTAGCGGGAGGGGCACTTCATTGAGCGTGAATAGGTGGCGCTGTTGAGCCATTTTGCCACACCTACTTCTGAAACACATATCAGACGTAAATTTTCAAGTTTGATGACTTTTCGGTCATGTTTAGGCCCTCTAAAATGCGATTCATTTTGGAGAAGAAGAAGAAGAAGAAATATAGCTGCAAGCAGCAATGACGGGCCCTCGCCCCCAGCGCATCAGCAACCCTGGTGCCATCAGAAAAACGGTGCCCAGTGGGCACATGCATTGACAGTAACCCTGTGGCAGTTTGGATTGAAGGGTTACAGCAATGAAAGGGTTAAAAGCAAAATGCTTTTAAATCATTCTGATAGACTGAGAATGAGCTGAAATAGATTCCTTATCCTATGAGGTCATCTTGTGTTGATCCTTGGTATTGCAGTCTTCATCTGCCAGTTTAAAAGGGTGATAGTTTAAATGTTTTTGTGGTCTCTGAAAACATGATAAACATATTTCCTAAGAATGACTTGTTTTTCATATGTAAAAAGTTGTGAAGAGTTAGGATAATGCACTTGAAATGCACTTTGTCTTTCTCTCTCTCTCTCTCTCTCTCACACACACACACACGCAGAGCCACTCAACTACCCCCAGTCACACTTACACACACACACACACACATACTTAAGCACATCCCCTGACACAGTGTTAGAGTGAGAGAGTTAGAGTGAGATCAGATGTTTAATAGTTTTTTAATTTTCTATTTTTAGTAGACTATTTTATATCGATGGAAGTAAGCATTTATTTCTCAGAATGACTAGTTCTATGTATGTAAAAAGTTTTGAAGTGTTTGGATGCTGCATTTTAAAATTACAGTTATGTTTTTTACTGCTACTTTAATAAATCACCATAAATCAACCGTTCAAGATATCCCAAATCCGCTCGCAATTTAACATCTTCAGTATGTTGGCATCATGTTGACAAAGTTTGGTGTGAACTACTTATTCCTGCTTGGAGGAGTATGAATTTGTTTATAGCCTGATTTTTCCAAAAATCCTCATTCAAATCAAAATAGCAGACTTCCTGTTGGTCGCAGCTAATGGGTGTAAATTAGAAAGTTGTCCGGCTTGATGAGACCAATATACATACCGAGTTTGGTGTCTGTAGCTAAAACTAACCCCCCCACTTTTGACAAA
>VONZ01003850.1:0-15793 GCA_012976165.1 Labeo catla | reverse complement strand
TGCATGAACCGGCAGCGTTGTCTTGTGCACCGGCCGTTATTAAAGTCGGTGCAGACCTGGCTGTCGGAGGAAGATGGGCGGCGGCGAAATGTGGGAGTGGGTGTGGCCGGGGTATCCATAAGGCGCGGGACATAGCTGGTGGATTTGGGTTGGGATGATTCGGGGCAGGGAGGAATGGATGGATTAATGAAAGGGCAGTTGATGGTGGAATGGGAAAAAGAACGGCAGACTGCGCAAGAAATGTTGCGGCAGCCCAGGAACACTCTGTTATGGAGCTCCGTGTCCAGAGCCCCCCAGTAAGGACACTGGTTCCACTGGGCTACGCAGATGGCACATTTGGCGGAAAACAACTTGTGATAAGTGTAGAAGTGGGAACCTCCGTATGATAGCGCGAGTTCAGTCGCTGAGCTCGCGTCTCCTGTGGGGAAAGGTGGCGCAGATGACTTCAGAGTAGCGGGTGAAGGCGATGGTAAATTCGGCAAATGACAAAATACGTGACTGGTTGTGCACTGAATTTTTGAGGGTGACTGAAAAATCGCCGCAATTGATTTGGCGATCGGCGGGTGAGGGTGAAATTGGAGACAATAGAGAAAAAGATCTATGTCTGCACCTGCCAGAATTTGGGTCCTGATGGAGTTGGGTACGGGGGGCGGTTCCAGTGCAAGAGCGTTTGGCGGGGCTGGAAGGGGCGTGGCTGAGGCTAGTGAGAAGGGAGAGCGGGTTTGAGGAGGAAAGGTAGCTGCCGTGACTGCTGGTGGGGGCATGCTCACGCTGTGGGCATTTTGTGGGACGACAGAAAAAGGAGGAAAAAGAGGGGGAATGGCTGGCATCGGAGCCTGTGTTGTAAGAGGCAGGCTTACGCTGGGGACAGCTCCTGGGGCGGAGGAGAGGGAAGGGAGAAGAGGTGGAATGGCGGGCATCGGAGCCTGTGTGGTAAGAGGCAGGCTTACACTGGGGACAGCTCCTGGGACAGAAGAAAGGGAAGGGAAGAGGTGGGGTATGGGGGGCACCGGTGCTTGTGCCAGTAGCGGGGGAAAGCTCGTACTATGGTTGGACGGCGGAGCTGCGGGCCATGGGTAGGGGAGGGGGTTGGGAGAATAGCGGGGCAAAAGCTGCGAGCGAGATTTTTCCGCCGGTGGGGGCGGGCTCGCGCCGCAGTGGCGGCTTGTGGAGGCGAAGACCGGCTCTCCGCCGGCATAAGCAGCGAGCTCCCGCTCGGATGATCGAGTAGGAGGGCGGTGGCTGGCGACCGCGGCCTTCGGGGCGTGGCCCAGGCTCGCTGACGGTCTATCGCTGCGTCCTGACGGCCGAGAAGCCGTCCTCGGAGGAGTGGCAGTTTGCTCGGGCCGAGAGTAGGGAGCGCTGCGGCCCGTGCCTGCTCTGCCTGAAGCCCTGGAGGGAGGAGTGGAACCTGGATTCTCCTCCGCTTGAAGGGAAGCGTAGAGGTTGAGGAGGTCCGCCTTTGTAGAACGGCGTGGGATGATGACGCCAGAGCTGGTGAGCGCTTGGCGGAGCCCCGCTACGGTCCATTTCCCCTTGGCTGGGGCGGAGGAGAGGGCTGAAGCGTAGGAAGATGCTGGGGAAGATGGCTGACGCTTGGAAGGTGGTGGTGATGGTGTGGTACGGCGCCTAGAAGTGCGAGCGGCGGTGGCGCGGGAAGGCCTGCGGCCCCGCGATGCAGCCGCAGGCTCGGTTGGAGGATCCTGCGGAGCGCTGGTGGCCTGGTCGGCGGCCTGGTCGGCGGCCTGGACGGAGGCTGGAAGAGCGGCAGGATCCTCAAAATCCAAGGAATAATCCTCGACTTCGATCTCGGACATGCTTTGAAGCTATTGGACGTGCCAAATGCTGAAAAACTAGAGATGAATGAAGGTAAGAATGCTTGGCTATTTAAGGGGATTCGCTTGTGGTGTTTGGATAGGGAGTGTGATTGCTAATGGTGAATTGGCCGTGTTAATTATCTGTGCGAGCTCCTCCCGAAATTTGTTAATAAAACATCACTTCTCAGTGAGAAAACGCTAGTTCATGCAGTTTCATGGAAAAAGCTGACCCATATTAAAAATGTTTCAGATGCATGAAAGAAATGTTATTTACAATGCAGAAAGACAATTCTTAATGTGTTAGAAGTTTATTGCATATGAAATTTAGTTAGAGACTCAGTTCATAAAACGCTTAGCTAGAGCCTTCTAGGAACGCCAATAGTGATTTTAGGCATCCTAGCTCATGAAACCAAGGAATGCTTGGAAACGCTCTAAAACGTCTTTTCTCAGTGAGAAAACGCTAGTTCATGCAGTTTCATGAAAAAAGCTGACCCACATTAAAAATCTTTCACATGCATGAAAGAAATGTCATTTACAATCCAGAAAGAAACTTCTAGATGTATCAGAAGTTTTATACATTTCATATTAAGTTAGAGCCTCAGTTCATAAATCGCTTAGCTAGAGCCTTCTAGGAACGCCAATAGTGATTTTAGGCATCCTAGCTCATGAAACCAAGGCATGCTTGGAAACGCTCTAAAACGTCTTTTCTCAGTAAGAAAACGAAAGTTCATGAAGTTTCATGAATAAAGGTGACCCACATTAAAATGTTTCAGATGCATGAACGGAATGTTATTTACAATGCAGAAAGACAATTCTTGATGTGTTAGAAGTTTATTGCATATTAAATTTAGTTACAACCTCAGTTCATAAAACGCTTAGTTAGAGCCTTCTAGGAACGCCAATACTGATTTTAGGCAAGTCAGCTCATGAAACCAAGGCATGCTTGGAAACGCTCTAAAACGTCTTTTCTGAGTCAGAAAACGCTAGTTCATGCAGTTTCATGAAAAAAGCTGACCCATATTAAAAATGTTTCAGATGCATGAAAGAAATGTTATTTACAATGCAGAAAGACAATTCTTAATGTGTTAGAAGTTCATTGCATATGAAATTTAGTTAGAGACTCAGTTCATAAAACGCTTAGTCTGGGCCTTCTAGGATCGCCAAAAATTTTTTTAGGCATGTCAGCTCATGAAACCAAGGAATGCTTGGAAACGCTCTAAAACGTCTTTTCTCAGTGAGAAAACGCTAGTTCATGCAGTTTCATGAAAAAAGCTGACCCACATTAAAAATGTTCCACATGCATGAAAGGAATGTTATTTACAATGCAGAAAGACAATTCTTAATGTGTTAGAAGTTTATTGCATATGAAATTTAGTTACAGCCTCAGTTCATAAAACGCTTAGTTAGAGCCTTCTAGGAACGCCAATAGTGATTTTAGGCATCCTAGCTCATGAAACCAAGGCATGCTTGGAAACGCTCTAAAACGTCTTTACTCAGTGAGAAAGCGAAAGTTCATGAAGTTTCATGAATAAAGTTGACCCACATTAAAAATGTTTCAGATGCATGAACGGAATGTTATTTACAATGCAGAAAGACAATTCTTGATGTGTTAGAAGTTTATTGCATATGAAATTTAGTTACAGCCTCAGTTCATAAAACGCTTAGTCTGAGCCTTCTAAGAACGCCAATTCTGATTTTAGGCAACTCAGCTCATGAAACCAAGACATGCTTGGAAACACTCTAAAACGTCTTTTTTCAGTGAGAAAACGCTAGTTCATGCAGTTTCATGAAAAAGGCTGACCCATATTAAAAATGTTTCAGATGCATGAAAGAAATGTTATTTACAATGCAGAAAGACAATTCTTAATGTTTTAGAAGATTATTGCATATGAAATTTAGTTAGAGACTCAGTTCATAAAACGCTTAGTCTGGGCCTTCTAGGATCGCCAAAAATGTTTTTAGGCATGTCAGCTCATGAAACCAAGGAATTCTTGGAAACGCTGTAAAACGTCTTTTCTCAGTCAGAAAACGCTAGTTCATGCAGTTTCATGAAAAAAGCTGACCCACATTAAAAATGTTTCACATGCATGAAAGAAATGTTATTTACAACGCAGAAAGACAATTTTTAATGTGTTAGAAGTTTATTGCATATGAAATTTAGCTAGAGACTCATTTCATAATACGCTTAGTCTGGGCCTTCTAGGATCGCCAAAAATGTTTTTAGGCATGTCAGCTCATGAAACCAAGGAATGCTTGGAAACGCTCTAAAACGTCTTTTCTCAGTGAGAAAAAGCTAGTTCATGCAGTTTCATGAAAAAAGCTGACCCATATTAAAAATGTTTCAGATGCATGAAAGAAATGTTATTTACAATGCAGAAAGACAATTCTTAATGTGTTAGAAGTTTATTGCATATGAAATTTAGTTAGAGACTCAGTTCATAAAACGCTTAGTCTGGGCTTTCTAGGATCGCCAAAAATGTTTTTTAGGCATGTCAGCTCATCAAACCAAGGAATGCTTGGAAACGCTCTAAAACGTCTTTTCTCAGTCAGAAAACGCTAGTTCATGCAGTTTCATGAAAAAAGCTGACCCACATTAAAAATCTTTTACATGCATGAAAGAAATGTTATTTACAATCCAGAAAGAAACTTCTAGATGTCTCAGAAGTTTTATACATTTCATATTAAGTTAGAGCCTCAGTTCATAAAACGCTTAGCTAGAGCCTTCTAGGAACGCCAATAGTGATTTTATGCATCCTAGCTCATGAAACCAAGGCATGCTTGGAAACGCTCTAAAACGTCTTTTCTCAGTGAGAAAACGCTAGTTCATGAAGTTTCATGAATAAAGTTGACCCACATTAAAAATGTTTCAGATGCATGAAAGTAATGTTATTTACAATGCAGAAAGACAATTCTTGATGTGTTAGAAGTTTATTACATATGAAATTTAGTTACAGCCTCAGTTCATAAAACGCTTAGTTAGAGCCTTCTAGGAACGCCAATCCTGATTTTAGGCAGCTCAGCTCATGAAACCAAGACATGCTTGGAAACACTCTAAAACGTCTTTTCTCAGTGAGAAAACGCTAGTTCATGCAGTTTCATGAAAAAAGCTGACCCACATTAAAAATGTTTCACATGCATGGAAGAAATGTTATTTACAATCCAGAAAGAAACTTCTAGATGTGTCAGAAGTTTTATACATTTCATATTAAGTTAGAGACTCAGTTCATAAAACACTTAGTTAGAGCCTTCTAGGAACGCCAATAGTGATTTTAGGCATATAGACCAGCAGTATTCATGCATAGACATTTTAGACTTCTGTTGATCGTATAGTGGTTTTAAGTCTAGTGATCGTATAGTGGTTTTAAGTCTGATGATCGTATAGTGGTTTTGCTGACCTAGTCTTAAGTCATTTGACACCCATGGACCAGTGAGGTGGGGACAAACTGATGAGGGGAAAAACCTATGAGGAAATCTTCACCACAGGGTTGGCCCCCGAGGCCTGTTGCACTTCGGTTCTTCCCTGGGCTCCTCACTGTCCTGTGTGTCCTAGTCTGTCCCTGTAGTTAGTGTGCGAACTTAACTGTGCAATCACTCCATCCTCTAATGAAACATCAGTCATAGCAAACATCATAACCCATAGAGGAGGGATGAGTGACTGTAGTGTGCTGTAGTATTGTTTTTGGCTGTGAGTGTACTTAACCAGAGTCCCCCAGTGGGAGGAAGTCAACTTCCTTTTGTTCTATTTGCAAAGAATCTTTTCATCTTTGTTGTAGATTAATGGGGTAATTAAGAACTCACAGCCTTAACAGTTAGCACCTCAGCAAGCTGCCCCACGAGTTTGGTGTAGTGGGGAGGGTCTGCTTCAGTGTTGCAAGCAGACTGAGAAGGAGCTGATTTACACTGTTCATTTCTCTTACATACTTTTTGTTTTTTCTGAACTCTTTCATCCAGTGTCCACGTTTACCACAGTAATGACAATTACCCTCCCTCTTAGGACATTTATTTTTCTGTTGGTTCTTTATGTTGACCTGAAAGGATGCTGCTGCAATCTTTACTCTTGCTTTAACATCAGAGTCTCTTTCCCAAATAGCTAACATGTCTAGGTTACTTCTGAGAGTTTTGTTAGACCAAGTTAAATCCAGGAATGTCAAGGCTTTTCTGTACTCAGCTACAAGGCCATCTGACCAGATGCGGACTAAGGGTCCCTTGTCATCTAGCACACTTTCAGGATCCTCAACTATTCCACTGTAAGTTACAGCTGACTGGCAGAACCTTTCACTGTATTCATTCACAGTTTCTTCTTCCCTTTGCACACAGTTAGTGATTCTGGACCAGTCTATTTTGGGTCCCATGATATTCTTTATAATTTTCAAAACACCTTCTCTCAAATCCGCTTTACTGGCATGTTGTAGTTCAGAAGTAACAGCAGACTCAAAACTGTTGAATTAAGATTCAGTTAGAATTTGTGACATCAGCTGTGTGACTTCTGCTAACGACATGTCGTAGAGACGCATTTTGCTAGTCAATGCTCTTCTAAATTCAGAAAAATTTGTGCGTGCTGAGGGTAAGCTCTGGGATAGTCTTTCTATATCTTCAGGTCCTAGCGCTGTATGGACTGCTTGTAACTGGAGTCTGGGGGTTGCAGATGGAAGTGTTTCAACACCTTCTACCCTACTCTGAGCCCTTTTTCTCGCTCCACATACTTCAACTGCATTTACATTTTTGTATTTTTAATCCAGTATTACATTAGTCCTTAGTCTGACAAAGACTGTAAGCCAGATAGCTTTCTATCTGACTGTTGGTCTTTTGAATCACTTTTAGTTGAGGCCTGTTAGGCCTCCACCTTTTAGTGAGTAGACAGACACTCTAGTTTGTAGTTGTTTGTTTTGTTCTTTAACTTAGTATACATTGAGCTTGTTCTGTGCTAAGGGATAAGGTAAATTCTCTGTGGCAGATAATGCCTTTAATGTTTCTTCTTCTCTCTGATACATGCCCGCAAGTACCTTTTGCATCTCTTCAACTGACCATACTTTTTCTTGATCAATACTTCAAATTCTTTGTCAAATCCAACTGGACTGACTCTGTCACTATTGAGTTCATGTGTTCTCCTAAATGATTTGAACTCATATTGTCTGTCCATAAAGGGGTAGTTAGTCCACCTTCCTTTCAGCTAGGAATCAACCTAGCATTCCTTCTCAACATCTTTGTGTTTTCTGACACAAATACACTTCTAACACCTCCTGGCAAGTAGAGGATAAATTTATATCACAGAACAACCTGTTGTTAACCTTCTCCATAAAAGTAGAGGAAAACCTCCAGTTACGTACATCATGTATTCAACCTTCTCTGGCAAAGCAGAGGATCTCTGAACATAAAACAACTAGCACTTTACGCTTAATCTCTGCCTAAAATAGAGGGGATAAATAGATATTAGCAAGTACGTAATGCTAATCTTCTCTAGCTGAATAGAGGATAACTAGTCTGTTAACCAAACCCTGCAGCTGTTTGTTAACACTTCTCTGGCGGCGCAGAGGCTAACCACATGTATTGGTCTGTAGTGGTTCTTTGAATAGAGTAACACTCACCAAATCGTTGTTGAGCTGAAAAAAGTTTCTGGAATTCAGTCTGGACCAAAGTCAGATCTTTGTTGAGCTTGAAGTTTCAATCTGGATTCAGGTGAGGAGCTCTATCCGGGTCACGGCACCAAAACTGTTGTGAATTTTTTTCTTAGAGACCAGGAGACGTTTTTGGATATCTTGAAGCAGAAGTTTCTCTTTATTCAGATACTCGCTGCTCTGCACTGCAGTCTTCAAAAAGTCATCTTCTCAAAGCTCAGCACAGCAGAGTATATAGGTTTGAAGGAGGTGGAGTACATAGAGGTGGAATCAATCTAAACAAAGCATGCAAATGTGGTACAGGAAAACAGCTCAGTTAAAGATTTATCCCAGCCTTGATCTATTTAGCATACAAGTGTCATTCAAATGCATAGGTGCTTAAACAAAAGGCACAGTTGTACCTTGATCTTAGAATTCACACTTAACTTGGGAAAACCTGCCAGATGCTCAGGAACTGCATAAAGACAAAAGGTTACTGTCTCAGGGCCTGGGCTGCCTGCTCTTAGACTGTCACAATATACGTAACTTTTTCAGTTCAGTTGTTATATTGGAACCTATAACAAATATGCATAAGATCAGCATATTTTAAACAGATTCTTAAATTTGTAATCCTTCTCAACTGTATTTGCGAAACCAAGGTATGCTTGGAACGCTTCTAAAACGCTCTTTCTCATAGCTGAAAACGCTAGTTCATGCAGTTTCATGAAAAAAGCTGACCCACATTAAAAATGATTCACATGCATGAAAGAAATGTTATTTACAATCCAGAAAGAAGCTTCTAGATGTGTCAGAAGTTTTATACATTTCATATTAACTTAGAGCCTCAGTTCATAAAACGCTTAGTTAGAGCCTTCTAGGAACGCCAATAGTGATTTTAGGTATCCTAGCTCATGAAACCAAGGCATGCTTGGAAACGCTCTAAAACGTCTTTTCTCCGTCAGAAAAGGCTAGTTCATGCAGTTTCATGGTGTTGACCCATATTAAAATGTTCTTAGATGCATGGAAAGAAATGTTACAATGGTGACAGACAATTTTAATGTAATAGAAGCTATTGTATATGAAATTTATTACAGCCCCAGTTCATAAAACGCTTAGTTAGAGCTCTCTAGGAACGCCTAATCCTGATTTTAGGCAACTCAGGCTCATGAAACCAAGGCATGCTTGGAACGCTTCTAAAACGCTTCCTTTCTCAGTGAGAAACGAAAAGTCTGGCGAAGTTTCATGAATAAAGTTGACTCCACATTAAAATGTTTAGATGCATGAAACTGGAATGTCATTTACAATGGTGGAAAGCACACTTCTTGATGTGTTAGAAATTTTTTGCATATGAAATTTAGGTAGAGCCTCAGTTCATAAAACGCTCAGTCTGGGCCTCCTAGGAACGCCAATACTGATTTTAGGCAACTCAGCTCTTGAAACCAAGGCATGCTTTGGAAACGCTCTAAAACGTCTTTTGTCTGTCAGAAAACGAAAGTTCATGAAGTTTCATGAATAAAGCTGACCAACATTAAAAATGTTTCACATGCATGAAAGAAATGTTATTTACAATGCAGAGAGACAATTCTTGATGTGTTAGAAGTTTATTGCATATGAAATTTAGTTAGAGACTCAGTTCATAAAACGCTTAGTCTGGGTCTTCTAGGAACGCCAATAGTGATTTTAGGCATCCTAGCTCATGAAACCAAGGCATGCTTGGAAACACTCTAAAACGTCTTTTCTCTAAATACTAAATACTTTTCTCTAAAAACTAAATATGAAATTTAGTTAGAGACTCAGTTCATAAAACGCTTAGTCTGGGCCTTCTAGGATCGCCAAAAATGTTTTTAGGCATCTCAGCTCATGAAACCAAGGCATGCTTGGAAACGCTCTAAAACGTCTTTTCTCAGTCAGAAAACGAAAGTTCATGAAGTTTCATGAATAAAGTTGACCCACATTAAAAATGTTTCAAATGCATGAACGGAATGTTATTTACAATGCAGAAAGACAATTCTTGATGTGTTAGAAGTTTATTGCATATGAAATTTAGTTACAGCCCTCAGTTCATAAAACGCTTTTAGCTAGAGCCTCCTTCTAGGAACGCTTCTACAGGTGATTTTAGGCATGTCAGCTCATGAAACCAAGGAATGCTTGCAAACGCTCTAAAACGTCTTTTCTCAGTGAGAAAACGAAAGTTCATAAAGTTTCATGAATAAAGTTGACCCACATTAAAAATGTTTCAGATGCATGAACGGAATGTTATTTACAATGCAGAAAGACAATTCTTGATGTGTTAGAAGCTTATTTCATATGAAATTTAGTTACAGCCTCAGTTCATAAAACGCTTAGTTAGAGCCTTCTAGGAACGCCAATCCTGATTTTAGGCAACTCAGCTCATGAAACCAAGACATGCTTGAAACGCTCTAAAACGTCTTTTCTCAGTCAGAAAACGCTAGTTCATGCAGTTTCATGAAAAAAGCTGACCCACATTAAAAATGTTTCAGATGCATGAACGGAATGTTATTTACAATGCAGAAAGACAATTCTTGATGTGTTAGAAGCTTATTGCATATGAAATTTAGTTACAGCCTCAGTTCATAAAACGCTTAGTTAGAGCCTTCTAGGAACGCCAATCCTGATTTTAGGCAACTCAGCTCATGAAACCAAGTCATGCTTGGAAACGCTCTAAAACGTCTTTTCTCAGTCAGAAAACGCTAGTTCATGCAGTTTCGTGAAAACAGCTGACCCACATTAAAAATCTTTTACATGCATGAAACAAATGTTATTTACAATCCAGAAAGAAACTTCTAGATGTGTCAGAAGTTTTATACATTTCATATTAAGTTAGAGCCTCAGTTCATAAAACGCTTAGCTACAGCCTTCTAGGAACGCCAATAGTGATTTTAGGCATCCTAGCTCATGAAACCAAGGAATGCTTGGAAACGCTCTAAAACGTCTTTTCTCAGTCAGAAAACGCTAGTTCATGCAGTTTCATGAAAAAAGCTGACCCTTATTAAAAATGTTTCAGATGCATGGAAGAAATGTTATTTACAATGCAGAAAGACAATTCTTAATGTGTTAGAAGTGTATTGCATATGAAATTTAGTTAGAGACTCAGTTCATAAAACCCTTAGTCTGGGCCTTCTAGGATCGCCAAAAATGTTTTTAGGCATGTCAGCTCATCAAACCAAGGAATGCTTGGAAACGCTCTAAAACGTCTTTTCTCAGTCAGAAAACGCTAGTTCATGCAGTTTCGTGAAAACAGCTGACCCACATTAAAAATCTTTTACATGCATGAAAGAAATGTTATTTACAATCCAGAAAGAAACTTCTAGATGTGTCAGAAGTTTTATACATTTCATATTAAGTTAGAGCCTCAGTTCATAAAACGCTTAGCTAGAGCCTTCTAGGAACGCCAATAGTGATTTTATGCATCCTAGCTCATGAAACCAAGGCATGCTTGGAAACGCTCTAAAACGTCTTTTCTCAGTGAGAAAACGCTAGTTCATGAAGTTTCATGAATAAAGTTGACCCACATTAAAAATGTTTCAGATGCATGAACGGAATGTTATTTACAATGCAGAAAGAAACTTCTAGATGTGTCAGAAGTTTTATACATTTCATATTAAGTTAGAGCCTCAGTTCATAAAACGCTTAGCTAGAGCCTTCTAGGAACGCCAATCCTGATTTTAGGCAACTCAGCTCATGAAACCAAGACATGCTTGGAAACGCTCTAAAACGTCTTTTCTCAGTGAGAAAACGCTTGTTCATGCAGTTTCATGAAAAAAGCTGACCCACATTAAAAATGTTTCACATGCATGAAAGAAATGTTATTTACAATCCAGAAAGAAACTTCTAGATGTGTCAGAAGTTTTATACATTTCATATTAAGTTAGAGACTCAGTTCATAAAACACTTAGTTAGAGCCTTCTAGGAACGCCAATAGTGATTTTTAGGCATATAGACCAGCAGTATTCATGCATAGACATTTTAGACTTCTGTTGATCGTATAGTGGTTTTAAGTCTAGTGATCGTATAGTGGTTTTAAGTCTGATGATCGTATAGTGGTTTTGCTGACCTAGTCTTAAGTCATTTGACACCCATGGACCAGTGAGGTGGGGACAAACTGATGAGGGGAAAAACCTATGAGGAAATCTTCACCACAGGGTTGGCCCCCGAGGCCTGTTGCACTTCGGTTCTTCCCTGGGCTCCTCACTGGCCTGTGTGTCCTAGTCTGTCCCTGTAGTTAGTGTGCGAACTTAACTGTGCAATCACTCCATCCTCTAATGAGACATCAGTCATAGCAAACATCATAACCCATAGAGGATAGGTGAGTGACTGGAGTGTGCTGTAGTATTGTTTTTGGCTGTGAGTGTACTTAACCAGAGTCCCCCAGTGGAAGGATGTCAACTTCCTTTTGTTCTATTTACAAAGAATCTATTCATCTTTGTTGTAGATTAATGGGGTAATTAAGAACTCACAGCTTTAACAGTTAGCACCTCATCAAGCTGCCCCACGAGTCTGGTGTAGTGGGGAGGGTCTGCTTCAGCGTTGCAAGCAGACTGAGAAGGAGCTGATTTACACTGTTCATTTCTCTTACATACTTTTTGTTTTTTCTACACTCTTTCATCCAGTGTCCACGTTTACCACAGTAATGACAATTACCCTCCCTCTTAGGACATTTATTTTTCTGTTGGTTCTTTATGTTGACCTGAAAGGATGCTGCTGCAATCTTTACTCTTGCTTTAACATCAGAGTCTCTTTACCAAATAGCTAACATGTCTAGGTTACTTCTGAGAGTTTTGTTAGACCAAGTTAAATCCAGGGAATAAGCCACATATTTTTCTGTAATTCTCAGCTACAAGCACATCTGACCAGATGCGGACTATAACCTTTGTCATCTAGCACACTTTCAGGATCCTTTCACCATCTCCCACTCAAGTTACAGCTGGGATCATAGAACCTTTCAATTGTATCTATTCACAGTTTCTTCCTTTGCACAGTTAGTGATTCTGGACCAGTCTATTTTGGGTCCTAAGGATATTCTTTAGAATTTTCTGTAAACACCTTCTCTCTAACCACTTGGTATGTTAGAAGTTAGAAGTGTAACAGTAGACTCTAAACTGTTGGAATTCAGATTCAGTTAGAATTTAGACATCAGCTGTGTGACTTCTGCTAACGACATGTCGAGGACGATTTTGCTAGTCAATGCCTCTAAATTCAGAAAATTAAAAATATAAGCTCTGGGATAGTCTTTGTATCTTCAGGTCCCATGCAAGGGACTGTTTGTAACTGAGTCTGTCAGATGAAGTGTTTCAACACCTTTCAATTCCCACTGAGCTCCTTTTCGCCTCCATACTTCAACTGCATTTACATTTTATCTCTTAATCCAGTATTGCTATTGTCCCTAGGCCCACAAAGAGACTGTAAGTCAGATAGCTTTCTATCTGACTGTTGGTCTTTTGAATCACTTTTGGTTGAGGCCTTGTTATGGCCTGCACCTTTAGGTGAGATATAATACCTGGTTTGTAGTTGTTTTGTTTTGTTCTTTTAACTTTAGCAATACATTGAGCTTGTTCTTGTGCTAAGGATAAGGTAAATTCTCTGTGGCAGCAGATAATGCCTTTAATGTTTTTCTTTCTGATACATGCTCCAAGAACCTTTTTGTATTCTTCAACTGACCATACTTTTCTGGATCAATACCAAATTTCTTTGTTAAATCCAATCTGACTGACTCTGTCACTATTGAGTCCATGTGCTCTCCTAACAATGATTTGAACTCATTGTCTGTCCATAAAGGGGTAGCTAGTCCACCTTTCTCAGTTGTGGGAATCAACCTAGCATTCCTTCTCAACATTTTGTAATGTTTTTCTGACACAACAATACACTTCTAACACCTCCCTGGCAAGCAGAGGATAAATTTGTTAACACAGAACAACTGTTGTTAACCTTCTCTGGCAAAGCAGAGGAAACCCTAGTTAATACACATTATCATGTATTCAACCTTCTCTGGCAAAGCAGAGGATTCCTGAACATAAACTACTAGCACTTTATGCTAATCTTCTCTGCCTAAAACAGAGGATAACAGATATTAGCACGTAATGCTAATCTTCTCTACCTGAATAGAGGAAAACTAGTCTGTTAACCAAACCCTGCAGCTGTTTGTTAACACTTCTCTGGCGGCGCAGAGGCTAACCACATGTACTGGTCTGTAGTGGTTCTTTGAATAGAGTAACACTCACCAAATCGTTGTTGAGCTGAAAAAAGTTTCTGGAATTCAGTCTGGACCAAAGTCAGATCTTTGTTGAGCTTGAAGTTTCAATCTGGCTTCAGGTGAGGAGCTCTATCCGGGTCACGGCACCAAAACTGTTGTGAATTTTTTTCTTAGAGACCAGGAGACGTTTTTGGATATCGTGAAGCAGACGTTTCTCTTTATTCAGATACTCGCTGCTCTGCACTGCAGTCTTCAAAAAGTCGTCTTCTCAAAGCTCAGCACAGCAGAGTATATAGGGTTGAAGGGGGAGGAGTACATAGAGGTGGAATCAATCTAAACAAAGCATGCAAATGTGGTACAGGAAAACAGCTCAGTTAAAGATTTTTCCCAGCCTTGATCTATTTAGCATACAAGTGTCATTCAAATGCATAGGTGCTTAAACAAAAGGCACAGTTGTACCTTGATCTTAGAATTCACACTTAACTTTGGAAAACCTGCCAGATGCTCAGGAACTGCATAAAGACAAAAGGTTACTGTCTCAGGGCCTGGGCTGCCTGCTCTTAGACTGTCACAATATACGTAACTTTTTCAGTTCAGTTGTTATATTGGAACCTATAACAAATATGCATAAGATCAGCATATTTTAAACAGATTCTTAAATTTGTAATCCTTCGGCAACTTAGCTCATGAAACCAAGGCATGCTTGGAAACGCTCTAAAACGTCTTTTCTCAGTCAGAAAACGCTAGTTCATGCAGTTTCATGAAAAAAGCTGACCCACATTAAAAATCTTTTACATGCATGAAAGAAATGTTATTTACAATCCAGAAAGAAACTTCTAGATGTCTCAGAAGTTTTATACATTTCATATTAAGTTAGAGCCTCAGTTCATAAAACGCTTAGCTAGAGCCTTCTAGGAACGCCAATAGTGATTTTAGGCATCCCAGCTCATGAAACCAAGGCATGCTTGGAAACGCTCTAAAACGTCTTTTCTCAGTGAGAAAACGCTAGTTCATGCAGTTTCATGAAAAAAGCTGACCCATATTAAAAATGTTTCAGATGCATGAAAGAAATGTTATTTACAATGCAGACAGACAATTCTTAATGTGTTAGAAGTTTATTGCATATGAAATTTAGTTACAGCCTCAGTTCATAAAACGCTTAGTTAGAGCCTTCTAGGAACGCCAATCCTGATTTTAGGCAACTCAGCTCATGAAACCAAGGCATGCTTAGAAACGCTCTAAAACGTCTTTTCTCAGTGAGAAAACGCTAGTTCATGCAGTTTCATGAAAAAAGCTGACCCATATTAAAAATGTTTCAGATGCATGAAAGAAATGTTATTTACAATGCAGACAGACAATTCTTAATGTGTTAGAAGTTTATTGCATATGAAATTTAGTTACAGCCTCAGTTCATAAAACGCTTAGTTAGAGCCTTCTAGGAACGCCAATCCTGATTTTAGGCAACTCAGCTCATGAAACCAAGGCATGCTTAGAAACGCTCTAAAACGTCTTTTCTCAGTGAGAAAACGCTAGTTCATGCAGTTTCATGAAAAAAGCTGACCCACATTAAAAATGTTTCACATGCATGAAAGAAATGTTATTTACAATGCAGAGAGACAATTCTTGATGTGTTAGAAGTTTATTGCATATGAAATTTAGTTAGAGACTCAGTTCATAAAACGCTTAGTCTGGGTCTTCTAGGAACGCCAATAGTGATTTTAGGCATCCTAGCTCATGAAACCAAGGCATGCTTGGAAACACTCTAAAACGTCTTTTCTCTAAATACTAAATACTTTTCTCTAAAAACTAAATATGAAATTTAGTTAGAGACTCAGTTCATAAAACGCTTAGTCTGGGCCTGCTAGGATCGCCAAAAATGTTTTTAGGCATGTCAGCTCATGAAACCAAGGAATGCTTGGAAACGCTCTAAAACGTCTTTTCTCAGTGAGAAAACGAAAGTTCATGAAGTTTCATGAATAAAGTTGACCCACATTAAAAATGTTTCAGATGCATGAACGGAATGTTATTTACAATGCAGAAAGACAAGTCTTGATGTGTTAGAAGTTTATTGCATATGAAATTTAGTTACAGCCTCAGTTCATAAAACGCTTAGTTAGAGCCTTCTAGGAACGCGAATACTGATTTTAGGGAACTCAGCTCATGAAACCAAG